>JAOSBN010054842.1:0-44462 GCA_027563595.1 Erythroxylum suave | reverse complement strand
CAAATATTTCAAAGCCGCGTGATCTGAATACACAATCACTTTAGTTTGCATTAAATAGGGTCGAAATTTTTCCAAAGAAAACACCACAGCGAATAGTTCCTTTTTAGTGGTTGTGTAGTTCTTTTGAGCCTCATCTAAGGTTCTTGATGCATAGTAAATTACATGTGGATTGCGTCCCACTTTTTCTCCAAGAACAGCTCCAACGGCTAATTACTTGCGTCACACATTATTTCAAATGGTAAATCCCAATCTGGAACCTTGATTATGGGTGCTGAAACCAACTTCTCCTTCAATGTGTCAAACGCACCATGAAATGCATCACCAAACACAAATTCGGCATCTTTTTGTAGAAGACAACTCAAAGGGTGAGCTATCTTTGTAAAATCTTTGATGAACCGCCGATAGAAGCTTGCATGGCCAAGGAAAAAACGAACTTCCCGCACACTCATGGGGTAAGGAAAAGATCCAAAAACATCTACTTTGGCCTTATCCACTTCAATTCCCTTAGACGAAACTACATGTCCTAGGATGATTCCTTGACTAACCTGAAATGACATTTTTCATAATTCAACACTAGGTTAGTTTCAATGCAACGTTTCAAAATTTTCTCTAAATTCTCTAGACAAGATGCAAAGGAATCACCATATATAGTAAAATCATCCATAAAGACCTTAATTATTTCTCAACGAAGTCAGAAAAAATACTTACCATACACCTTTGGAACGTTGCCTTCACATTGCAGAGTCCGAATGGCATGCGCTTATACGTGAAGGTACCAAATGGGCATATGAAAGTTGTTTTTTCTTAGTCCTCGGGTGCAACAGGAATTTGATGGAACCCAAAATATCCATCCAGACAACAATAATGGGTGCGACCCGCAAGTCTCTCCAACATTTGATCGATGAATGGCAATGGAAAGTGATCTTTGCATGTTGCGGAGTTCAGCTTCCTGTAGTCGATGCAAATTGGCCACCCGTTTTAAACACGTGTCAGAACCAACTCCCCTTTATAATTTTTAACCACTGTAATGCCCATTTTCTTTGGAACAACTTGCGTTGGGCTGACCCATTTGCTATCCGAAATAGCATATATCATATCTGCATCAAGTAACTTAAGAATCTCTTTCTTCACGATTTCCATCATTGGAGGACTTAACCGATGTTGTGGTTGTCTACTTGGTTTGTAATCATCCTCAAGAAGTATCCGGTGCATGCAGATTGTTGGAATTATGCCTTTGATGTCAGCAACAATTCATCCCATAGCTTCCTTGTGATCTCGAAGTACCCGAATCAAACTTTCTTCCTCTACCTTACTCAACTCATTTGAAATAATTATTGGAAGTGTGTCTCTAGCACCCAAAAATGCGTATTTAAGGTGAAAAGGCAGTGGCTTAAGCTCCAGATCTAGCGGTTTCACTACAGATGGCAAAATTCAATTTTTGGCAGATATCACATGATTATGTCGTATCAGCTCCAGTGAACTGCACAACTTGCTTTCTTCCATCTGCATCTAGTTTCCATTCAGATCATTTACTACTTGAAACAAATGATCTGGTAACACCCAATTCTCGTCCCAGTTTGCTAATTTCGGAGTCGTCAAGTCTTTAGTCAAAGCTACCTGCAAGGCATCACAGCTACAAAACTCCAAAAATTTATCAACAAAGGGGTCAACACTATTTATGGCAAAAGCAGATGTATAATCACTTCAGTGCTTTATTGCTTTATTGATATCAAATTTAATCATAGCACCATCGAATTCCATTTTCATAGTTCCAGCATGCACATCTATTTTTGTTCTAGATGTTTTCAAAAGCAGACGTCCTAGTAAAATCATGCCAGAATTTCTAGTATTCCTATCATCTATATTCAACACATAAAAATCAGCTGGGAATACTAATCCATCAACCTGAACTAGGACATCCTCTAATACCCCTTCTGGAAAGACACTTGATCTATCTGCTAGGGTTAAGACAACCCCATTATGTTTCAAAGGACCCACATTCAAAGAAGTGTAAATAGATAGCGACATTAAATTTATTGAAGCTCCTAAATCGCACATAGCTTGCTCAATGCCTACATTACCTATTTTGCATGAGATAGCAAACATATCTAGGTCACTCTCCTTAATGGGTAGCTTATCTTGTAACACTGCCGAGACTGATTCTCCTATGAACACCCTTTCGTTATCACGCACCTTATTCATTCCCGTGTATAACTCTTTCAAAAATTTACAATACCTTGGTACATGCTTGATTGTAGTCAATAAGGGAATATTGATTTCAACCTTCTTTAATGTCTCAAACACCTTCATATCATCAGTGGCCTTCTTCTTCTTTGCTAATCTATGAGGGAAAGGTGGTTTCTCAGGGTTAGGCCACACGATCTTGATGTTTGGGGCTGCCTTTTCTGTTTCTGTCGATACGACATGATCATGTTGTATCGCCTGCTTTGGGTCTGGCGCCTCCAATTCCTTCCCACTTTGAAGTGTGACAGCACTGACATTATGCCCTGGGTTTACCTCTGGTCCCTGATTTTCCATCCTTGTCATCGCGGAGACTAGTTGATCTACGCGTGTCTCAATAGCTCCAAACCTGCTGTCACTTTTCTCAATAAATTTTGTTAGCAACATCTTTAAATCATCATCATTACCTTACCTTGATTGTTGTTGGTACTGTCGACATAGATTTTACTGTCCTTGCTAGTTATTTCCATTCATATACCTCAGATTAGGGTGATCATGCCAACTCGGATTATATGTGTTGAAAAAGGATCATATTTTCGGTTGTGATTTCCATAATTACCCATGAAATTTACCATTTCATCCTCTTGCAAGGTGGGGCATGCATCGGTTGGATGCTCTTGAGAAAAACAAAGTCAACATGTTGAAGAAGGTTTGTGGACTTGTTGCACAGTGCTAGCGTTACCAATTATCTGCTTTTCCAACAAATCAGTTAGTCTTTCCAGTTTGGATTCAAAACTAGAAGACCTTACCTTATGCACTGCTCGCGTGGTCGTGTTAGTGCACATGTTAAACTGCTGTGAATTTATAGCCATGGCTGATATCAACCCTTGTGCAGCTTGAGGAGTTTTGTTCACTAACGCTCCTCTACTCGTAGCATCAATGACTCTTCTCTCATCTTTTACCAGCCCCTCATAAAAATACTGAATAAGGAGTTGTTCAGTAATACCATGTTGTGGGCAACTCACACACTTCTTCTTAAATCTTTCCCAATACTCATACAAAGATTCAGAATCATGCTGCCTCACACTACAGATTTCCCTCCTCAAATTCGCAGCTTTAGATGTAGGGAAAAATCTCTCTAAAAATAATTTTGCCATGTCAACTTACGTATTAACTGAACCAGGAGGTAGATAAAATAACCATTCTTTCGCAGCACCCTCAAGAGAAAACGAAAACGCATGAAGCTTGATCTGATTTTCTGTAACTCCTCGTGGTTTAAACCTAATACAGAGCACGTGAAATTCCTTTAAATGACGATTTGGGCCTTCAGTCTGTAACCCATGGAATTTCGGCAGCAACTGAATAAGTGCGGATTTTAACTCGAACCCATCATCCCCAATCGAATGCTGAATGCACAGGGGTTGGGTGTTCATAGGTGGTGCGAGCATCTCTCGAAGTGTCTCAGGATGTGCCTTTGCCATGTTTAGTTCTGAATCGGAATCTGACTTAGATGAAGATAAAGCGATCTGCTGTTGTTTTGGTGGTGGCATAGGAACTGTGGTGGTTTATTGCTTACGCAGTCTAGCTTCCTTCCTTATTCTTTTAGTAGTTTTCTTTATCTTAGGATCAAACAAAAGTTCACCTGTAGAAGTGGAAGGTTGCATACAAAACGCTAGAAAAGAAGTTAGAAACACAATCAAATAACTCTTTACACACAACTTCCTGACAATGGCGCAAAAATTTGATAGGTTGTCAAACTACCAAAAATAAAAATATATTTCCAACTCTCCAAAAACTAGGTAGCTAGTGGTGAATCGGGTCGAATCTACAGGGAATTAGTGTAAAGTTATTCAAATGCTCAGAAAATAACATATTAAAGGATCGATATTGCAGGAGATGTAAATAAAAATAAAAGCAATGCAAAAAATTAAAGGAAAGCTGTAATGACGGATATGATATGAGCATGTGGTATTGGCATGAAACAGATCTGGACAGCAATTAATAAAACGAGATTAAAATGCAATGGATGAAAACCTAGCCAAGGTACTCTTTAGTTCAGCCTGGAAATTCGATCATTGACATCATAAGATAAATTAGACAATTCAGATAGACAAAGTTATAGCCAAAAAAGACGTACTCATTGAACAATCTTTTCTTATTTCGTCGGTAATTTCGGGAAACGCCCTGACAAGTTACTTCCTTAATCTAATGACAACCCCGGGGAACGCCCTGACAAGATTAATCTGTAGTTGCATTAAGAACAAAAAAGACCCTTGTCCTAACTAATAAATTCGGAAACGCCATAATTTATTAAGTCAGATTAATTAATTCCATCGATTTTACCACTAACATACATCGTTCTCCAGATAAAACCAATTCGCTACTTTGATAGAATAATATCCATGACAATACTATCCTATTCAGCAATTTATCACTTAATCAATCACACAACTCATGACATTGCATAATAAATTAAGTAATAATAAATCTGGTTCAAGCATAGGAATTAAATAAATATCTGAATTGCACAAACAAATAAAAACATAGTTTCACAAATCATCCATGGTTGAATATCTAAGCACCCTGACTAGAAAAGGGTTTAGTTGTTCATAGCTAACCTAAAAACACAAGAAAATAACATGAAAACTACAATTATGATGGTGGCTGGCTGCTAACTACTGAAAATAAACGGAAGAAGAGAGAACGTTCAAAAGTGAGAAACAAAAGTTGTAAAAGGTGGAGCCTGATTTCCTTATGCCGTAAGGAATTTATATCTTCTCCAATTTGTAACCTTAGCCAAAATTAGTAGAAGTTTCCTAGTTAGTCTTCAATTTGGACTCTTCATTATGGCCTCCCAGCTGATGTTTGGCGTCTCCAACAAAGATCCAGCCCAAAATGGATGACGATTGGGCTTAAAAACTCGTCCATAAATTCAGCCCAGTTCTTGCCCGATTTTACATAGGCATGTTGTATCTGTTTCATGCACGTAACTTCTCCAAAACAACCCAAATCTCCTGTATTAAAACTCCAATCCCCACTTTGGTCTCCTGCATATATAACAATCATAAAAGCACACAAATAATAAATAAACACATGCAAAATGAATGCAAACTATCCTATAAACCATGCATGAAATGCAACCTATCAATAAGTCACGGTTTGGCAAAGTAAGAGAAGTCACGGTTGTGACTTCTTAAATCACGATCGTGCTTCATGAGAGAAGTCGCGACTGTGACTTCTTTGTGACTTAAGTTTGTTACGATCGTACATGAGCACAATCGTGAAAACTCTTATGAATGAAGGGATAATGTACGACCATGCACTCTCGTTAATGAAGGGTCAGTGTATGATCGTACACTCCCATGATTGTAGAGCCGGTGAGTCCTGATGTGCACTTAACCTAGCATAAATCATAACTCTTGATTTTGATATCCAAAAATTACAAAATTTATGTCATTGGAAAGCTAAAAGGATAAGCTACAACTTCTGTGAAGAAAAATTTGTCTAATTCAGCCTACATCAATATAGTTTAATAGTTAAAAATAGAACACAATTTTCTGCCAGGAATGGTGCGACAGCCCCTACCTAACACCAATGATGTTATCGTGTAAAGGCTATATCTCTTTCGTCTGGAGTCTAAAATTTTCATGTGATATAGCATTGGAAAGTTAAAAGGACGAAACACAATTTTTATGAAGACAACTTTGTCCAATTTTTCCCAAATTAACATAGTTTATTCGTAGAAGTCTGAGTCACTAATTCTATCCCCCTTTTTCTTCTTTGCCTATTATAAGCTTTTACATATTCCAAAAGACCCGAATCCAACAAACACTAACTATACATACTTGGCTCCTAACATAAAAATTTATTTTAAAACTATCCAGGGCCATCTAACAACATTCAAGTTTATTTCCAACATAATTAACAACCCAACAAAGAAGAAAATTTTGAACATGTTCCAAAAGGGAAATTCTTCAACTCTTACTATCCTTGCTTAAACAAAACAAAGTTTGCATGTAACTTTAATTACATATCAAAGGCCACATCAGTAGCATAATACAAAACATATATGAATGTTCATGCTTGATATGCTTCTAAAGCTACCAAAAGTGATCAAACTAACTTAGTTACAAAAGATAGATATCTTGGAGTTTGCCAAAGCATGCAAGGATCAATTATTTGCTTGTTCTGCACTTGAGAAGTGAAAAATAATAGGGTGAGCTGTGAAACTTAGTGCCTAATATGCTTATAGCCATTGGTAATGAGCCACACACATAATCAAGCACACACACACACACACATATATATATATATGTGTGTGTGTGTGTGTGTGCTTGATTATGTGTGTGGCTCATTACCAATGACTATAAGCATATTAGGCACTCAGTTTATATATATATATATACGTATCGCATTTTAGTCTTAGCAATCACATTAGCCACATTTCTAACTCAAAGAAACTCGTAGTCAAACATTTTATCACATAAATCATATCATATATTTTCATCCATCAAAACATAACACTCAATTGTATATCATGCTCAACAAAACAAGATGAAATGCACAAACATAATGGCTTGAGAGAATCCTATGAGACGAAATGGAGAAATCGAAGTTTACACCATGAACAAAATGAGTCCATTCCTTAGGAGCTCATGTGCCATAAGCGAGCAGTTAGGAGAAGACTTTAAGTCAAAGTGCATGTGATGAATGAAATGGCATCTCTCTTACCCAAACACAAACAATTTGTAATGCTCAATACATTTCATCACATGCTCATAGTTTCACACTTTTTCCTCTTTTCATTAATACAAAATGTTGTAAAATAAACACTCAAGCCATAGCATAATAATAAATCATAGTACAATTTCCAATAATCATAACAATACAAGCTCCAGCAATTTAGCATACAAGCAACCAAGAGATCAACCCATCATTGCAATAAATATAAACATATTACCCACCTAATTAATAATAAGTCCAAACTCAAGTTCATCTTTCCTTTTGCTTTTGCCTTGGATTTTCTTGGTTTCCTTTAAACAATCACTCTTTCATTCAAACTAATATACAAATAGAAAATCCATAAAGCTTTAGTATCCAAAAAATGCTTAGACTTAATCTACTCATGGTTTATCTAAGCTAGAATAACTAAGATCTAGTTGAAAATCCATGAAAATCGAAATAGGTTTATTTGGTCCTCTCCTTTCTCCCTTTATTTCCAGCACTTAAAACTCATTTTCTTTAGTTCCTTCTCCTACCAAAGTAAGAAGAAAAGATAAAGGTTACCTAAAACTCAGTTGAATTGTCTTCCTTCTTCTTCTTTCTCCTTTTTCTTTCTTTCCTTCTTCATTTTTCTAGTTCATTTTCTCCTTCTTTTCTTCTAGTCCCTTCTACGTTTTTATTTCTTTCTTTCTTACTTCTTTAACACGTCTCTCTTCATCTTTCTCATTTCTTTTCTTAGTTATTTTAAGACAATTTTTAGTCTTTCCAAGCTTACCCTTCCACATTTAATTTAATCCCTACTTACTCCTCTTATTCTCTTATGCCTATTACATTCTAACTTAATTCTAACATTTCTATTTAATACATGAAAACACATGTAAATAAATATATTCATGACTAAACTCCAATAGATTCTAATTTAACAAATTCTAATTTCTAAACAAAGTAAGAGAAGTCATGGTTGTGATTTCTTAAGTCACAACCGTGCTTAATAGGAGAAGTCATAGTTACTAAGTCACAACCGTGCTTAAGTTTGGGTCCCAACATCTTGGGTAGTAGGTTCAGTATCCAGTGACGCACGATAGTTGCTCTAATGAGATTTTTCCTTTAAGAGAGTCTCAAATAAAGTTTTCAGAGAATGTCTTTAGCACGAGTGTGTGACAATAAGACTGTGCATTTGGCTTTTTGCATTTATTGATGTTAAATTGTCACATACCATATGCCTAGAAAGAATGTGAAGATAACATAAAGATGTATCCATAGAATTTTTAAGTGCTGATGAGGGTGTAGTTACCATAATGGCCTTTTAAGTTAGTATGTTGAATTGTTCTACTTGCACGTTGGGGGATGTCTCTGCTTTCATGTTTGGTTATTCTGCCCACAGGTGTTGGCCTTACATGAGATTTTGAGATGAGCATAAAGGCATTGGATAGAGGAAAGTTGTTGTTTGAATGATCTATTTACCCATAGGTGGTAGTGTCGTTAGAGTTGATGACTTATACTCTAATCGCTTTTGTGTGGAGGTGTAGTTGCCTATATTATGCATTCAGCCCACAGTTATTCCCTAATATGTGTGATCAGATTCTCAGTAAAGATACTATTTCATGGTTTTAAGTATCGTTGTTGTCCTACATTTGCACTAATTTAAACATTGTTACTTTGTAGTCACTTTTCAATCAACAATATCAGTGTCACCATTGAAACCCTAACCAGTTTCAGTACAAAGATATAAAAAAAGGATGTATTGAATGCTATGGATATAACTAAAATTAATGTGGCCATACAGACAGATAGCCATCTCCATCTACATCCATGAGCTCGAGAGCTCATAAAGTAGCATATGCAACCTAAGATCGGTCTAGCAGATCATGTCTTATGACCATTAAGAGATCCATTCCTGATCATCTGCTTAGTGGACTTCCGGACATAGATATAGTGAGGAGTTTCTTGGTAATGTCTCCTAGAGGTACACAGTCTCACCTAATATTGAGACAAGTGCCTTAATAAAAGAATTATTCTCTATGAGGTATATGAGAGAATGGGGAGTAATGGAGTACATATCAAGAATGATAAATCTTCACGGTAGACAGAAGATGCTGAACATTCCTCTTCCTGACGTCTTCATAGTTCACAAGACTCTGAACACACTCCCTCTAGAGTTTAGTAATCTGGTGATGACTTAGTACTCGCTAGATGAGGAATGAAACTTAAATGCTTTGATTTCCCATTGTGTTGCTGAGGAGGAGAAACTCAAGCTTGTTACTCCTACAGCCCTCGAAGCAACTAAAGGGAAGGCAAAGATGAAGCCAGCTAAGTTCAAAGGTAGAAAGTCTAAGTCTTCTCTACATGCTGATGCTGGTTAATTTAGTGCTGGTGAAGGTCCACATGACATAAAGAGGCCAATAGTATAAGGCCTAGAAGGAAAGACTGTGACCACAGGATAGAGCCAAATAAAAGGAAGGAGAAACTGATGGTTCATAGTAATAAAGAAATAGATATGATATCTATGGGGAATGTATGTACTGAACCTTGTTGCAAGGTTTATTTGGGTTTTACACGACACATTTTATATATGATCTTTGCATCAATTTTAGACAAAGAAGGTTGACGTTTTATATTTAATGCTTTTGTTGTGTAGTTGTTGTTTAATGCAAAACATAAGGATATAACTTTCTTATCATATGGTTTGTATAGAATGTGTCTTACCCCGAATTAGATATATGCTTCTTTGTATCTTACTGAACAAGTCATGAAAAAAAGAACCCTCTTGAATGAAAATTCATACATGATGTGGCATAAAAGTTTAGGCCACATTTTCAGATCTAGGGTTGAGAGATTAATTAAAGAAAGCATTCTTTTAATTCTAGATTATGATGATATGGAAACATATGTTAACTGTTGCAAGGTTAAGTTGACTAATAAGGAAGAAGAGGTCAACTTGTGCTTCTAACTTATTAAATCTAGTATATAAAGATATCAGAAGGCCTTATACAGTTGTATTATGCAATTCTAAATATAATTTGACATTTGTTGATGATCATTCTCATTATAGTTATGTGTTCTTACTTAAAGATTGAAGGTTGAGAACCAATTGGTAAATCCATTCAGAGTGTCAAATCTGACTATGGCGGAGAATATTATGGCAAATATAGTGTTTCAAGACTTGAAAAAGTCTGCTTGCCAGATATATGGAATCAGTTGGAATAACGACTTAGTTCACTATATCGGGTAGTCTTGACCCAAATGGTGTATTGCCAAAAGAGATAATCGTACCCTAAAGGACTTGAAGAAGCCAATACAGAGTAGGACAAATCTACCTGATTATTTAAAACTATGGAAACTCAACCTTGCACATATTAGTATATGGGGCTGCTCTACAAAGGTAGGATAATACTTATAAAGAAAAATTGCATGCTCGTTACGCTTATTACTATTTAGTAAGATATCTTAACCACTTTAAAGGCTACATATTTTACTATAGAGAAGGAGGGACCAGACCAATAGAATCACAAATAGCTAAGTTTCTAGAATACAATGTCTATGATAATGGTAGGCCCTTTGACCCTTCACTTGATAGCAGGGCGGATACTACATTTATTATATAACCGCAACTCATACAGTAAGATCCGGTGGATCTAGGTCTTTGTACCATATCTGTAATGGAACAGGAACTAATACATGTACATATAGAGGTTCCTAGAGATACAAGATTTAATGCAGTTACGTAAATCCACCAGATTTAGACGACTTGCTATCCCATCTGATAATATAGTCTATTAGGTGAACATGACTATGATGTTAGACATGTTATGAATTCATTTACTTTTACAGAAGTTATTTCTAGACCCAATGCGAATTTGTGGTAGGATACAATGACTGATGAGACATAAGTTACGAAGTATAGTAAGGTTTAGGAGCTACTTGATTTGCAGCGGAACTACAAAACCATCAGTTGTAAATGAGTTTAAGATCTAAAGGATTTTGGGATCAAGTTCAGAGGTTCATGGGCTCGTTCAGTTGCCTGTTGGTTCACTTAGGGAGAAAGGTTGACTTTAATGTTATTTTTCCTTTCGTATTCTTGTAGGATACATTTTGAGTGATTATGGAAATTGTAGCTAATGATGATAAATAGTTATATAAGATGGTTTTCAAAATTTATGTCTTGAATAAAGACCTTTATGAAGAGGTCTATATGGTACAACTTGAAGGATTTCAGGATCTAGATGGAATTGATGTGGTTTACGCATTAAACAGATCAATATATGGTTTACATTGATTCTTCCGAAAGTGATACCTTACATTTGATGAGGTTGTGACCTCTTTTAGCTTTGTCAAAAATACAGTTTAAAGATGCTTATACTATAAGGTCAGGGGGAGTAAAGTTATCTTCCTCTTACTGCAAGTGGATGGTATATTGCTCAAATTGAATAACTTGACCATATTGGAGAAGGTTAAGCAACTTTTGGCCAAGCATTTCAATATAAAAGGACCTTGGTGAAACATCTTTTGTGCTAGGTATGCAGATTTATTAGGACAAATCTCAACATTTATAAGCTTCTCTCAGAATGCATACATTGAGTAAGTGTTACAAAGGTTTAATACGGTTAATTATAAACCTGTTTTAGCACCAATCTCTCATAGTGAGAGATTATCTTTGACATAGTGTCAAAGAATAAAGAAAGTAGAGAGGCTATATAGAATGTTTCTCAAACTGGTACGGTTGAGAGCCTGATTTATGTTTGAGTAAGTACTAAACGGGACATTGCATTTGCTGTTAGACTGTTTGGTCAATATTTGGTTAACCTAGGTATAGATCATTGGAATGTAGTCAAGTAAGTGTTGAGATACTTAAAGGGAACTAAGGATGATATGTTGACATATAGAAAAGTCAACAGAGTAAACCTCGTTGGAAATTCAGATTCAGATTTAAGCTATGTATTCAAATGATCAAAAGTCCATTTAAGGTTACATTTTTAAGTTTGTAGATGGTACAATGTCATGGAAGAGTGTCCAGTAGACATGAGTGACTTCCTCAATGATTCATGCAGAGTGTATTCTATAGGGCTGCTTCATAGATAATTTGGCTTAGAACTTGATTTTTGAGTTGTCTATGGTTGATTTAGTGGCTAGACCCATTCAATTGTATTATGATAATCTTCTCGCCATGTTGTTTATTAACAACAAATAATATCACAGGGTCTTAGCATTTGGAGGTCAAATATTTGACCATAAAGATGTTGACACAAAAAGGTGACATTAAGGTTAGGAGCATTTAATGACTGAGGAACTGTAAGCTGATTCTTTAACTAAAGGACTTCACCCATTTGTGTTTGAAATACAGGTATACAGTATGGGTGTTTTGATGTCCTTAGACATTATTAGTTAGGGGATCGTTATTTTTGTTCTATGTACATTTATATATTTGTACATTTTGATATATTATGATAGTATGGTGGTTCATCAATAAAGATGATCATCATTTATTCTCAATTATACGTGTAATCGTACATTGTCATAATACATATGGAAAGTCTTAAGATTTATGTCAATCTTAAACATTTAAGGTCATTAGCCATATGTACAGGTTGATTTTGAGCCTATGTCATTAAGACGTATATATTTTATACGGATATCTATAAAGTTTAGTATGGCATAGGGGATATAAGTTTCAATCTTATAAAGGTTCTATAATACAGTTTTGCATAAGGGATATAAGTTTCAATCCCGTAAAGGTTCTATAACGCAGTTTTCCATTTAGTTGGAGAACATAAAGGTTTTCTCTGATGCTGTTTAGCATTCGGTGAGAGGAAACAAGTTTTCTCTAATGTTATTTAGCATTCGGTAAGACAAAATATGGTTTCTCTAATGCAGTTTAGCATATAAGATTTAGTATAAAGTTGGAAAAATCAAGACCTACAAATGAAGATGGTATAATTTAGATCATACATGTATCATCTTAGTTTGCCACACTTCATGTTCCCATTCATATTAGTAAGGTATTAGATATGCATGATTACATTGAATCTATGTCACACATGACACATGCATTTGATACTTTTCAGTATCGAAAGCCTTGTAGGATGGAATAATGGACTTTGATTATCTTTGGATTAAATGTTTTGTTTTTAAACTTAGTCGACTAATACAGTAGTGTAACTTAACCGGGTTTTTAAAACTGCTTTCAACTTGAGTCAATACTGCAATTAAGTATTGTCCAAAGTGGAGAATGTTGGATAATTTTTACTTTTCCTACAAAGTTGGACAACATTTAATTGCATTTTTTGATTTTTTAATAACTTATCAATTAAGTTACGTAATTTGATCCAGATAAAGATAATAAAGTGTCCCAATAAATGATCTAAATCAATGGGTCCTAGTCCAAGTGAAAAATGGATCTCGATCATTATAAACTGAGCTTATATTAGGTCTGTGATTGAGAAGCCCGACAATCACATACCCGATATGGAAGCTATATTTAAAGGTTAAGGTCTCTTACAGTTGCTCATATCATTCGTAAGAATAATGATTCTTCATTAAGAGAGCTTACATTTTGAGAAAACTATAGAAAGACGTTGACCGTGGCCTAATGAGCAGTTACCGTGAAAATGGTGGTAGATTTGCACTCATTCAACTTTAGAAATCTCGTTTAAAGTTATGGAACTGAAATTAGGTATTTTCTACATTTCTTCTTTTATTTCCCTTTCACGTTTGATCTAAGATATGTAACTAAGGTATCATTACGTGTTACAAAGAAAACATTAGAATGGGGTTTCTCACTCTTCTTAGCTTTTTATAGTCCAAGGAATTCCCACCATTTTGTTCGTTGTTCCTTAAACCAAAAATGCACAAGAAAACTGAGGAGATTGACATTGATCAATTGAAATAGCTCTCTTTTAGGATAGAAATCCAAACATGTCAATGTCAACTTCTTGAGTTACAATCCCTAGCAACTGTGACTTACAAAGCCTCCTTCAAGTCAAAGGTTTTTACTATGCCTCTGGCACTGTCATAATCATTTGGGTCAACCAGCATTTTCTTTAAATGAAAAGCAAGTGCACCAATCTCAGTGCGCGAGACTTATGCCATTTGTTTTTTTTTCAATGTCCTCCTTAGTAAGATATCATAATGTACCAGAGGTTGCAACTTGCGACTACACGTCAGAAAAAGGACTTATTGATATGTTGTAGCAATAAGAAACCAAACAACTTAATCATTCCTCCGATTCATTTTCAACATGCAATGATGAACTAATTAATGTAAATGAACATATAATCAGATAGTAATACTATGGTGTACAAAAGACAAATCCCCAAGAAGATAATAGATGAACCCTTGAGAACATATGACCAAAATTCCATCATAGTCCAAGGATATTTGCACAAAAAGAGTCGAGGAATCCAATTTGATTTCATTTTCTTAGAAATAACAGATAAGACAAAATAATGCAATATGCTAGGAGATCATGTCATTGGACAGGAACTTTTATCAGAAAATTGTAATATTAGTAGCAACATACTCTTATGAATGAATTTCCACTAACAGCAAGTTCAAGAGAAGACAAGGCTAGTTAAGGAGAAGTATAAAAATAAAGTTAGATTTGGAAAAAAGGTTTGTACCTGTGATTCCCTATGACACTTAGACCTGACCACACACCAGATAAAGAGTCAAATCCTTTCAGTTTTTGTGACTGCATCGTGAATATTTGACACCATGCTTCTAATGTGAGGTAAAATGTTCCCAAATAAAAGCTCCTCAAGAGCAAGTTTCTCTAGAATTGACAGTGCAATCCAAAAGCAAATATTTCTCATCAAGTGGACAGACAATCCAAAACTATATGCTGTAACTCAGGAAACACTGGGTATAACCTGCAGCACATGTAGTTTCCATGTTGGGACCTATCAAATGGCATGAAGATATAGCAAGGGTACGTACACGTTCAACAAACAACTTGGAGCAATTTGTCTACATGCTTTCTTTTTTTAAGAAGGTATACAAATTGGAAAGTGCATCCTCTCGAGAAAGATAAAGAGGGTAAATAAGGACAACCACCAATGAATAAGGCTTCCCGCTTTGCGGAAGTCAGGAGAGGCTCATCTTGAAAGTGGGAGAAAATTATAATGAATTTCATTGTAACGTTCCCAAAGACCAAGAGTAGTTTTATTCCTATAGTAGTTAAACAAAAATTTGTTTGTTTGAAAGGAATCAAGAACATCGAAAGAAAGAGCAAGAGGAGAGACAAACTTAAGTTTGAATTTACAAGGAAATAGGTGGGTAATATGTTTATGGTTATTGTGAATATGGGAAAATTTTTTTACATGTTTGTGTGTTTAAATGTTTGTCTTTGAATCATTGTAAATATGGGAAAAATACACTGTGATATGTTATTTGTTATGTCTTGAAAGATTTTACTGCATTTTGAATTGATGAAAAATAGAAAAGTGCAAGAAGCATGAAAGAATGAATATGATATGAAATGTGTGAGCATAAAAAAACTTGCTTGTATGGGTAAGAGAGATACCATTTTGTTTTTCATGTGCACATTGACTTAAAGCCTTTTCCTAGCTGCCCGCTTGTGGCACATGAGCTCTGAATAATGGACTCATTTCATTCATGATGTAAACTTCTGTTTCGCCATTTCGTTCGATGGGATTCTCTTGAGCCATTATGATTGTGCATTGCATCTTGATTTATTGAGCATGGAGCATAATTGAGTGTTATGGTTTGATGATTAAATGTATATATGATCTGATTTGTGTGAAAATGTATTTTTGACTACGTGTTTCTTTGAATTAGAAATATGGATACTGTGATTTACTAAGACTAAAATGCAATATATATATGTGTATTTATGCTTGATTGTGAGTGTGACTCATTACCAATGGCTATAAACTTATTATCCACTGAGCTTTACAGCTCACCCCATTATTTTTCCACTTCTCAGGTGCAAAATTAGAAGATCAATATTGAAACTTGCAACTTCGTCAAACTTGAAGAAAAATATATATTTTGTAACTAAGTTAGTTCTAATATTTTTGGTAGCTTTGTAAGCATATCAAGCATTAGCATTCATGTTGTATCTTTAGATTATGTTACTGTTTCGACTCTTAATATGTAATCGAAGTTATGTATAAACTTTGCATTTTGAGAGATGAAACTTTGTTTTGTTTAAGAAATGAATGAAAGAGTTGGTGAAGTTTCCTTCGTACATGTTCAAGAATTTTCTTCTCTGTTAAATTGACATTTTCGGTTGGGAATAAAATTGTAAGTTGTTTAGTGGCTTTTGGATAGAGTTTCTTAAGTGAATTGTTGGGTTGGAAGTCTGTTATGTTAGGATTCTTATGTGTATGGATTGCATTTGTTGGATTCAGGTCTTTTGGTTTTATTGAAAATTTATAATAGGCATAGAGGAAAAGGGGGAAAGAAATTGTGTCCTGACTTTAATGAATAAACTATATTGATCTAAGTAGAATTTGACAAAGTCATCTTTATGAAATTTGTAGATCATTGCCTTATATTTCTAATGGTATAAAGTTTGCAATTTTTTGACCTTGGATAAAAAAATATGATCTTTACAAGATAGCATCATTGGTGTTAGTAGAGGTTATAGCACCATTTCTGGCAGAAAATTGTAATTTTCTTTTAAATGATTAAACTATATTGATGGAGGCCGAATTAGATAGAGTTGCCTTCATAAAAATTTTAGATTATCCTCTTGTCTTTGCAACGACATAAAGTTTGTAATTTTCGGATACCATAGTTGAAAACTATGAGGATTAGAAGTGGGAGTGGCAGAGTCGGAATTGAACAATCGTGCACAAGCACGATTGCGACCACCGCATTAATCGTGCAAAAGCTGGTTTTTCTAAAGCTCATGATTGTGCTAGAAGCATGGTCGTGCTTCCCTTTTGAGGAGCACGATCGTGCATTGCAATTCTTTTCCAATTTGCTACTAAATTATTTATTTGTTTTTACTCATAACCGTGATTTATGTTTAATTTTTTATTTTTATTTTCCAAAATCCCCTAATTTTAGCTTATTGTTGCCATGAAATAAGAACCGAGACCCAGGCCCAACACAAAGACAACCACAGTGGTCAAGAAGATTGTGTTTTGTTCTAGAAATGTTCAATTTGTTTTGAGTTGTTCTTCAATGTAATGAGATATGTTGTATTTTGTGTTTTTTTTATCAGTATGTAAAAGCCTTAATATAGTTTGGATTTGGATTTAAGGCTTGTATGCAATAAGTACCATGTCTATGTCAAGTTCTGAATATGATCCAACCATTTATAATATGAAATGTATGTTCCTTGCGTTTCTGAAAATGCTTTAGTATGTTTTAGATTATTTTAGTTCTATTTTGTGTAGCATCTGCATATCCTCCTAGGGGGTATATAGGTGTTACATAACAAATCTGCCAAAAACTCACTAAAGGCTAGAACATAATTTATGACCAAGCTCGTAGTGGAAACAACAATTTTTGTCTCCAGCAAACTGAGCATGTCCCAATAATGAGCAATTTCATGATGGAAAATTGGAATTGCAACTCTTTCCATTAGTCGAGCAACAAGATTTCCATCAGCCAATGGATAGATAGATTAGAAAACTAAAAAGAGGGGAGATTCTGATGGTGCAAGTTTTATGAAGTCATCATCGTTCTCCAAGAGAGGCAACTTGGGAGGTAAAAGTCAGTATCCTCATTTGTTTAGATCCTTAAGTACTTAATTTAATTTCAAGAATGAAATTCTTTTACACGGAAGAACTATAAGGCCCACAAAACAAAAACCAAAGAACCCAGCCTTAATAACTAATCATTAAATAATTAAATAGAGCGGTATAAATAGAAGCCAATAGTTAGAAAACAATACACCAACGAAAATCAACTTATCTTCTTCATTTTCTTTTCCATTTCTAGCTGGTAAGTGTGTAAATGCACCATCTTTCTCTTGCATGTAAAACTTTTCTCATATGTTCCCTCATTTTATTTGTTTTGCAGCAAATTGTGAGAAAATTGTGGAGGTCAACAACTTCAAAATCCCTTAGAAAGGTATAGACTTCATATAGGGCATCATTATAGAGAGGGGAGTCAATCTGTTAAAAAAGGAGTGAGTCATTCATGGTCTATTGGTGCAGGGGGATCTAGGAGGTGATGATAGAGTCTTCAGGTAAATTGGAAGTGATATTTGTAGGGGGGGATTGCAAAGTGATCCTACTATGTGTGATCTCAGCCATGACTACTAGATTATTGATATTGGATGGATGTGAGGCATATCTAACTCATATTATATATATGAGGGATATGGGTCTTGGGTTAGAGGATATTCTTTTGGTGAGGGAATTTTTGGAGGTATTCTTAGATGAATTATCAAGTTTACCACCTTAATGAGAGATAGATTTCACTATGGAGACTATGCTCGGAGTTGGACCAATTTCTATTGCACCTTACAGAATGGATACTGTTGAGTTATTGAGTTAAAAAGGTAGTTAGAGGAGTTATTGAAAAAAGGGTTTTATTAAACTCGGCACATCACCCAGAGGAGCTCGAGTATTGTTTGTGAAGAAAAAGGATGGTGGTGTGAAACTTGGTGTGGATTACCAGCAGCTAAACATGGTGATAGTGAAGAACAATTAAATGTTTCCAAGGATAAATGATCTTAGAGATTAGTTGAGGGGATCATATTTTCTAAGATTAACTTGAGATCGGGATAGTGGCAATTGAGGATACCTAAGTCAAGTATTCCTAAGATGACTTTTTGTATTTTATGTGGCCACTATGAGTTCTTAATGATTCCTTTTAGGTTGACTAATGCACTAATCACATTTATGTCATTGATGAATAAGACTTTTCAGGAGTATCTGGATCAATTTGTGATAGTATTCATTGATGATATATTGGTGTATTCAAGAAGTAAAGAGGAGCAAGAGCAACATTTCAGGATTGTGTTATAGATTCTGAAGGAGAGACAATCGTATGTGAAGTTAAGTATGTGTGAGTTTTTGATGGAGTAGGTAGTTTTCTTTAGACATGTGCTGTCCCGAGAGGGCGTGATTCCTGATCCTACTAAGGTAAAGGCAATTATAAATTGGGAAAAGATAAGGGGATTTTAGGACTTGCTAGGTATTATTAAAGATTTGTAAAAGGATTTTCGATGATAACTAGCCCATTGACCAAGCTGCTGAAGAAAGGAGTTTAGTTTGAGTGGATCAATCTGTGTCAAAAGAGTTTTGAGGAGCTTAAACAAAGCTTGACTTCAAGCCCAATTTTGGTGTTACCATTAATTGGTGGAGGTTTTGAGCTATATACTGCTGCTTTGATGGTAGGTTTGTGATGTGCGTTGATGCAGCATGGAAAAGTGACAGCTTATGCCTCTCGTAAGTTGATATCACGTAAAATGAATTATCCTACCCATGGTCTAGAGTTAATGGAGATTGTGCATGCTTTTAGGATTTAGAGACATTATTTGTATAGTGAGGCATTTTGAATCCTTATAGATCACAAAAGTCTTAAGTATATCTTAACTCGAAGAGCATTAAACTTAACGAAGAGATGATGGATTGAGCTACTGAAGGATTATGATTGTATTATTGATTACCATCTAAAGAAGGCTAATGTAGTGGCAGATGCTTTGAGTAGGAAAAGATCAGGCGTAAAAATTAGTTTGGGCGAACACTGTATGCCACTATTGGAAGGTGAGTTTGTGTGTCAGATGTAGATGGACTATGAGAGGAGATTTTGAAGGAAGGTTATAGTGTAAATATGCTATACATCATGGTAATATAAAAATGTATCGAAACTTAAGACCTTATTACTAGTGGCCAGTAGGGAAATTAAGACCCTTAACTATTTCATCATGAAAGTGGGAGAAAATTAACATTCCCGAAGACTAAATGTAGGCATGATTTAGTTTTGGTGATTATGGATAGGTTGACTAAATCAGGTAATTTGTTACTTGTATAACAAACAAACTCGTTAGGCAAGCTTGCTAAGTTGTATGTTAATGAGATTGTGAGGTTACACGGGGTTCCAGTATTTATTATGTCAGATCGAGATCCACAATCTACTTCTTAATGTTGGGTGAGTTTATAGACAGCTTTAGGTACTAGGTTGAATTTGAGTACTGCATTTCACCCTTTGCTAGATGGATAATCGAAGTTTATGATTCAGACACTGAAGGTTATGAAGAAAGCATGTGATGAACTTTGAGGGTGATTATTATATATATCTAATTTTGATGGAGTTTGTGAATAAAAATAATTAACACTTTAGCATTAGTATGGCATCATTTGAGGCATTATATGGCAGGTGGTGTAGAGACCCAATATGTTGAGATATAGAGGGTCTTAGATTGTTAGAAAGACCAGAGTTGGTTTATGAGATGATGTGGAAAATATAGGTGGTAAGACAATGCTTAAAGGCATCTCAGGACTGGAAAAAGAATTATACTGATCAACTTTGTCGAGAGATGGAGTATAATGTTGGAGATATTGTATTTCTATAAGTATCACCTTGGAAGGGAATTCCAAGCTTTGGTAGGAGAGGGAAGTTAAGTCTGAGATATATCAAGCCATATAGATTAGCTTACCACTAAACTTATCACAGATTAATGATGTGCTTCATATGTTGATGTTGAGACGGTATCGATCAGATCCTAGTTATTTTATATCAAGGCTTAAGATCAAAGTTGTAAATAATATGATTTATAAAGAGGAGCCAATAAAGATATTAGATAGATAGGTTAGGAAATTAAGAAGATGGGAGATTCCAATGGTGCAAGTTTTTGTGAAGCCATCATCGTTCTTCAAGAGAGGTGACTTTGGAGGTAGAGGACAAAGATCGACTTCAGTATCCTCATTTGTTTGAATCTTCATGTATATAACTTAATTTTGAGGACGAAATTCTTTTAAGGGGGAGAATTGTAAAGCTCACAAAAAGGAAAAACAAAGAGCCTAGCTTGAACAACTAACCCAGCCTATAAAATAATTAAACAGAAGGGTATAAATAGAAGCCAACAACTAGAAAATTATACACCAATGAAAAACAACTTGTCTTGCTTCATTTTCATCTCAACTTTTCTTGTTAGTAAGTGTGTTCTCTCATTTTATTTTTTTTATAGCAAATTGTGGGGAAATTGTAGAGGTTAACAACTCCAAAATCTCTTAGAAAGGCGTAGACTTCATATAAGTTTAAAAAAAAATTCCAGCAACAATTTTATGCCTTTAACTGTGAGTTTTAGTCATCCTTCACCAGATTATAATTGGAATGTACATTGTAAATGGTTGGCATAATAAATTGAAGTCACGAAAAAAATGGAGAAAAGGTGGTTGGAAAATGAGAAAAAAAGAGGAGGTAGGAGAAGAGGAGAGGATGAACAAGAAGGCAACTTTGGAAAATTTAAGTTGTATTAAGGGAAAAAAAAATAGGAAATGCAAAAATTTAAGGGTAAGATTAGATTTTAACTCCAAAAAGGTATTTTGTATTAATAGAAATAAATGAGGGTAAAATAGGACTTTTAATAATTCAGGGTATTTTAATAATTATGGTGGATAGGTTAAGTAAGGATCTCTTTTAATTAAGAATAAAGCGGAAAAGGGAATAAAGTGGATTATTAATGGTAATTGAGTTGAAAATTTATTTTAAATTAGTCTAAAAGAATTTTTGTAATGTCTAGGTCAGAAGAACGAATTAAGGAGTAGATTAGACTTACCAATTAGTTGAGTTCAAAATTCGGGTAAGGATAACATTAGATTGTATTTGTATTTTATTATTAATAAATTATTTTTATAATGAATCATATTTTGGATTGTTATTATTTAAATTAATGATTACTAGTTTCATATATGAATGTATTATTATGTTTATTTATTTCACAAATAATTAACAAAGTACAAGTTGTTTTGCTTTTATATTTTGTTACATACTATGAGGTGTATCACTCGTTAGTCTGGAAAAAAAATGTGTTAATTACGTAGAGATTAACAAATAATACGTTGTGAATAAATGGTGTAAATTGTGAATATGTGGCTTGCCTAGGCTACGCTACATCTAGTGATTATAGATTGATGAGTTGTATAAATATGAGCGAACAATGGCTAGGGACCTGTCCGTGGAGTTAGTACAGGACATTTTGAGTCCCGAGAATGTTCTGTGCTGATGGCTAGGTACTAGAATGGTATCGAGATATCCTATGTTGATAACTAGGTACTAAAGTGGCACCAAGGTCCTAAATTAAAAGAAAAATTAAGGTACCATGTACTGATATGTATACATCTAATTACGTTCCATTTAGAGAGAAATTATGGTGAGTAGCGATGAGGCGATAGAGCATTGATTATAGGCCTACTAGGTTAAACAGGGCCTGGGCAGTTCAGTTAATTATGAGATAAAATATAAATAGCAGTAATAATAATTTAGTCTTAATCATTGCTTTGGTATAATTTTGGATTTTTGTTAATTCTTCAAATAGGTTGAGTAATATTGTGTATTTTAGTATTTTATATATGTTTTAATCACTTTACTAATTTCTATATATATATATATATATATATATATATAAGTTATTTGATTTTAAAGGTACGGTCAGTTACCCTTATTGAGTAGACAACTCGTCTCTTATTGCTATTTTTTTATGAGATAGAGAGATGGCCGATAACCCTAATGCATGAAAATGACATAGTGGAGTTTAGATGAGGCCAGTAGACTGAACTAAGTAAAGTTTTTTATTCTATATATTTTTCAATGTGACAGTTAGGGTAATTGTGTTTGTATAAAATATTTTTGTGACTGACAAACATATTTTTTCTAGAAATAATGAAGATTTTGATAATTAATATTATGCTTTGGGAACAATTTGGATAATTGTCGATTAAGATTTTTAGAAAGTCTCATGTCGGTTGCTCTTGCTATTTATTTTTCCTAAGATTCTTTGTCTAGTTTGTAAAGAAGACCATAACATTGGATTTATTTATTTTTGCTACAATATCAAATAAGTCTCTAATACTTCATGCTTGTAGTCATTAAGTCTTTGATGTTTGAAATAATGTCAGCAGTCACCCGTGATGTGAATTTTGAACAATTTAGTATAATTGTGCCATGAAATGACGATGTGATAGACAGTATTTAATTTTGTTGACATAATTATAGCTTAACAATTCTTGTTGTGGTTTTATGTGATTGAATTTTGCGTTATATTTTTGTATATTATTTTTCTTCCTCTATCTCACATCACATTTTACATTGTCTTTGCTAATCTTTTCAATGCAGTATTGAATTTTTCTTCTGTTAGTAGTGATATTTATAATATAGTAGTAATTCTAGTATGTTATGTAGTCTTCATATGGTTGAAACATAAAGAGTATGACTACTCTGTGGTTGCTTGAACAGATTTTAGAAGCTCACAGTGATGAAGTTTGGTTTTTACAATTTTCTCATAGTGGACGATATTTAGCCTTATCATCTAAGGATCAAATAGTTGTACTATAGGAACTTTTGACTTCTGAACTTGGATACATGATTTCACAATTTTTTGCATATACTTTGGTTTAATTTTATATGTTGTATACAAAAGACCTTCCGTTCAATTTTGTTTTGCAAGATATTTCTCTCATGAAAACATAATTAGGACAATTTCTTTGCATGAAGTTCTGAGTAACTTGTTGTATAACAACCATATACCCCCTGAGAGGATATGCAGATGCTACTAAAAACAAAACCAAAAAACCAAAACATACTAAAGCATTTTCAGAAACTCAAGGAACAAACATTTTATTCATTATGGATTGGGTCATATTCAGAACATAACATATACATGGTACTTATTATATACAAGCCTTAAATCCAAATCCAACTATATTAATGTTATTACAAACCATTTACATCAAAATACACATATCTTGTTACATTTAATACAACTAAAAAACAAGCTGAATATTTCCAAAACAAAATACAATCTTCTTGGCCACTACGATTAACTTTGTCCTAGTATCAAGTCTTCTTATCAAAACTCACACGGAGGCAAAACTACTGTGCTAAGCATATAGCTTAGTGGGGGAATAACTCAGCAACATATACTCTGGTGATTGTTTCTAACAATTGTCTAGCATTCACATGCAATGAATCACATCAAATCTCGGACAACCTTTAATTGTTCAAATTATTGAACATTCAATATCATTTGATTCATATCAGAATAAAACATATCAAAACAAGATATATTTGCTTCTAATTTATAAGCATTTGAACAGAATATCATAATCACAAAATAGAACTTTAAAGTGTTTGAACAAATCTTGTTTATATTAGAAAAATATTTAGTTGTATCAGAGCTAAAATTAACTTATATCAAATTAGAATTTATCTTAATTCAGAATTAGACATATATCAGAATACAAAACAAGTTAGCCTACTAATCCTTTTTACAGAAGTGGGTAATGGGACCAGAACAGAAGATATCGTTGGTATCACAGAATAGGAGAGACTTATGTCTCGACACAGAAGTGTCCTTATCAGGAGACATCGAAGTTTCAATATCAAGAGAGACCTATGTATTAGACACTAAAGTGTCTATATCAGGAGACATTAAAGTGTCGACACCTTAAATGTGTCCAGGAGTAGCTACAGACCCTTATAGGCATGCCTATTTACCCACGATTTGGATTTGACAATTTTAAAATAAACCATTTTAGGTTTCAGAATCATATGCACAGGATTACTCTTTATTCCACTTTTCTCAAATTAAACATAAACACGCATAAACAATTAATCATACCTTATGAGCATAAACATTTGCAATAATATACCATTAAAGGCATTATGTATTTGCCCATTACATATACTTACACAAAATTCCAATTCTCAAACAATCATATTCAATTCACATCACATAAACTTTTAAAAACACATTTGCATTCATAAGGATACATTCACCCTTGAACACATCATACATTTCATCAATAGACTCATTATTCATTAACCACACATTCTTTAAGTAATTACCTCAATTAACAATCCATAATTAAATTACCTTTTACTCAATTAATCTCACATCATCTAGGTTCATTTTCAATCTCAATTAAGATCAATTAAACCATTGTTAAGTATCTTAGCCTTATATAATCTAACAATTGTCAAAAATCAAAATTTTCTATGTTAAAAACCTACCTGTGATCGTGGTGTACCCTTTCATGATCATGACAGAAGCTGTTGCATAGCCTACCTATTTTCTTGCACAATTCTAGATTTTCTCAGGACAGGTTTTGGGTTAGTTTTGTATGGCCATTTTGACATAGAAACTGAGGTTTTTGGGTAATATGCTCTTCTAAATAAATGTTCCTCTATGTCTTAAGTTTCTAATGAAATAAATTTAATATAATTGGTTTATTATTCCTAGAGTTATGCCCAAAATACCATAGACCATTCTCATACAGTGATAGTAACCAAAGCCCAACTTCAAGCCAAATTTCAAAACCTTTAGAGACAGAACTAAAATTCAATTCCTTCATGAAAATTGCAAACATATGATGTAGTTTAATCTAGAATTAAAATCACTCCATTTAGACATCTATAGGTCAAGATATGGTTAAAATACCCAAGTCTGTTCAGTAGAATCGCTACAATAAACTCATTTATCAAACTAGAATTATCATACAACCATCATTTTTCCAACATTCAATTCTCATCATCTTAACACATATTCATGCCAATTCAATCTCATAACACTTGTATTAATACATACTATCAAGTTCAGAATTCCCTTACCTCTTAAACTTCAAATTTCTACTTCAAACGACTAACTAAAGTGGCCCTTCCAAGCAATTAACACATATCTAAGATTAAGGTGAAAATAAGATGCCCTTAGCACCAAAAAGACAGCAACATAGAAGATAACTTAAGGTAGCTTTCTTGATGCAGTAACTTACAAAGATTCCAAGTAAAGATGACCCAAATTCAAGAAAAATTCCAAAAGTTGAGTGATGATGAGAGATTTCGGTGGAGAAGAGCAAGGATGAAGAGAAAACCGAAAACATCAAATGGGCTAGAGTGATTCAGCTCTTACTTTGCAAGGTGTCCTAACTTTGAAGGGACACATGTCTTTGCATGGAGTGAGCTATATGGAAAACATAGGAGTGAGCCACTTGATTAGCCATAGGCATTAGCCATGCCAAATGTCACAATTTTATTAGGCCATTTGTCACTCACCATTACTACGAAATATCATTCAAAGTATAGGCTTAGTCATACTAATTTTCATGTACCAACTTATCTTGCCACTTGAAAATTTTTCTAGTCCAAATGTCCATATTAATACCTCAATTCTCTAATGTTATTAATTAATTCCAATTCACTAAGTATGTTCCATTAAACTAAAATTCAAGTCATATGCAATTCTCAATCATATCACAAATTTTAACACCTATCATACGTATACTTTGATGAACATGTAACATTTCAACTAGGGTACAATTTGGGGCCTTATAATTCTCTCCCCCTTAAAAGAATTTCTTCCTCAAAATTCATACCTAATCAAATTAGTTGAGGATACTGAGCCCTCATGGTCTCTTCTGGTTCCCATGTTGCTTCCTCGAGTCCATGGTGTTGCCAGAGTGCCTTCGTCAAAGGAATTTGCTTGTTCCTGAGTTTTCGGACTTCTCTGGCTAAAATAAACACAGACCCTTCTTCATAAGTCAAATCCGGTTGTACTTGAATTTCTTATACAAGAATCTTATGCGTATCATTAGAACGCTTTCTCAACATCGAAACATGAAATACATTATGCATCTTGGTTAATTCTTCAGAAAGAGCTAATTGATAAGCTACAGGTCTGACTCTCTTAAGAATCTCATAAGGACCAATATAACGTGGGCTAAGCTTACCTTTCTTCTTAAACCGAAGTATGTGTTTCCATGGTGATACTTTCAGGAATACCTTATCACCTACCTGATATTCAATATCTTTTCTTTTTAAATTGACATAAGACTTTTGCCTATCACTAGCAGCTTTCAATCTTTGTTGGATAACTTGAACTTTCTCTTTAGTATCTTTCACAATATCAGGCCCGATCATCTTGTGTTTACACAATTCAGTCCAACAAATCATAGTTCTACACTACCTACCATAGAGAGCTTCATAAGGCGCCATGCCAATACTAGTCTAATAAGGCAAACTCCATCAAAGAAAAGTAGTTATCCTAACTTTCGGGGAATTCTAACACACAAACCAAAGCATATCTTCTAATATTTGAATAACTCGTTCAAATTGTTCATCTTTTTAGGGATGGAAAACGGTATTGAACTTGACTTCAGTACCCAAGGCCTTTTATAGACTTTTCTAGAATCTTGAAGCAAATCTAGGATCACGATTAGAAATAATAGATAGTGGCACTCCATGTAACCTCACTTTCTCATTCACATATAGGTCTGCAAGCATATCCAATGAATAATCAGGAAAAACAGGTAGAAAGTGAGCAAACTTAGTGAACTTATCAACAATCACCCAGCATCATGATTCCTCTAAGTGAAAGGGAGTCTAGTGTCAAAATCCATGGTAATGTTATCCCATTTCCATTGGGGGATCGAAATAGGATGTAGCAAACCAGATAGAACCTGATACTTAGCTTTAACTTGCTAACATGTCAAACATTTAGATACATAATCCACTACATCACATTTCATACCTGACCACCAATAATGCTGCTTCAAATCTTGATACATCTTATTTCCACCAGGATGCATTATAAAGACAGTATTATGGGCATCAAACAATAACTTTCTCTTCAACTCATCATTAGCTGGAACACACAATCAATGTTTATAATATAAATCACCATCTCCTTTCACAGAGAAATCTGGTTGTTTGCCTTCTTGATTAGCCAAGATAAGTTGTTGCAACTTATCATCAACTTTTTGTGCATCACAAATTGCTTTCCTCAAGATAGGCCTAACTTTCAATTGAGCTATTAAAGCCCCATTAGATGCAAATCTTCTTTCACTCTGCTGCACTGATAATGGTAAAATAGTCTTCTGACTCAAGGCATTAGCCACGACATTAGCCTTACCCAGATGGTAATCCATAATGCGGTCATAATCTTTAAATAGTTCTAACCAACATCGTTGTCTCATATTAAGTTCCTTATGAGTAAGCAGATACTTCAAACTTTTATAATCAGTAAAAATCCTAAACTTTTCACCATACAAGTAGTGTCGCCATATTTTCAAAGGAAACACTACTGCCTCAAATTCAAGATCATGTGTAGGGTAGTTTTGTTCATAAGGTTTTAGTTTCCTAGAGGCATATGCAACTACCTTGCCATCCTGCATCAAAACACAGCCCAAACCATTTCTAGATGCATCACTAAACATAACACATTCCTTACCAGAAGTGGGTTTAGCCAATACAGGAGCTTCAGTAAACATTCTTTTCAGTTGATTAAAACTAGTTTGACATTTATCAGACCATTCATATTTCAATCCTTTTTGTAGTAGTCAAAGGGGATGCTATCATCGAGAATCCCTTCACAAACCAACGATAGTAACCCGCTAAACCCAGAAAACTTCTCACTTTCGTAACATTCCGTGGTGGCTTCCAGTTAACAATTGCTTCAATCTTACTGGGATAAACTCTAATCCCTTGAGAAGAAACAACATGTTCTAGAAAAGATACCTCTTGAAGCCAGAAATCACACTTACTCAGCTTGTCATACAACTGTTTTTCCCTTAGGGTTTGTAACACAATATGATCATATTTATTATTGGAATAGACCAGGATATCATCTATAAACATCACTACGTACTGATCTAAATAGGGCTTAAACACTCTATTCATCATATCAGTGAATGCAATTAGGGCATTAGTTGGCCCAAATGGCTTCACCAAGAATTCATAATGTCTATAATGGTCCTGAATGCAGTTTTTGGAACATTCACATCCTTTACCCTAAGTTGATAGTATTACAGACCTATCTTGGAAAATACTCCTGTACCTTTTAATTGATCAAACAGATATTCTATCCTTAGCAATGAATACTTATTCTTCACTATAACTCTGTTCAGTTTCTTGTACTCAATGCACTTCCGAAAAGTACCGTCTTTCTTCTTAACAAACAGAATTGATGCTCCCCAAAGTGAGACACTGGGTCGAATGAACCCCTCATCTAGTAGCTCTTGTAACTTAACCTTCAACTCCTTCAATTCAGTAGGAGCCATCTTGAACAGTGCTCTAGATATAAGAGCACTGCTAGGCATAACTTCAATAGACAACTCCACTTCTCTTTCTGAAGTGAGTCTGGGAAACTCTTAAAGAAACACTTTCAAAAATTCACTGACCACTGGAATATCTCACGATCTACCACCCTCCTTCATAGAATCAAACATAAAAGCTAGACAAGCTTCACAACCCTTCCTAAAGAACTTCTAAGCTTGTATAGCAGATACCACATTAGCTAGAGAACTAGTGTGAATGCCATGTAATATTATTTCAGATTGATCAGGTTTCCTAAGCACAACTATCTTAACACTACAGTTAACTGCTGCCTGATGCTTGGATAACTAATCCATACCCAAAATCAAATCGAATTCATGAAAAGGCAATCTAGTCAAATCTGCTAAATAATTACTTCCTTGGATCACAACAGGACAATATCTATAAACCTGATTAACCAATACACTACTACCCAGAGGATTGGTTACAAGAATATCAAATTCTAACTGATCTATAGTCATCACTTTATCAGAAATATCTCTAACACAGATATAAGAATGAGTTGATCCAGGACCAATCAAAACATGCATTTTAGAGTCAAAGAGAGAAACAGTACCTGCAATGATTTTAGGTGCATCTTGATCCTTGCAAGCTTTCAAAGCATAAGCTTGAGTTGTAGTAGATGGCACAACAGGTTGATGAACATTTTTTGATATAGTACTTAGATTAGGTCTAATCTGACCAAATTCTCCACGTCTTCTACCACATCCTCTATTTCCAACAGATGCATGGGAAACTTCTCTACTAGTTTGTCATGTCTGAGGTTGTCTCATAGGGCAATTGGCTATCAAATGCTTAGTGCTACCACATCAATAGCATGAACCCATAACTCTCTAACAAGTGCCCCGATGATGTATCGAGCAATGAGGGCACTCCAGAGCACCAAAACCTTGGGCCACAAAAGAACCCCTACAAGAAGCAGTCAATGATGGAAAGTTTTGTCACCTTCCTCGAGCTAAAGATCTCTGAGTAAATTCTAGTGTAGAAGAAACACCTTCATGACTCCACTTGCTCAAAGACTAACCTCCTCTAGCAAAGCCCCTTCACTGAGCCCTTTCTCTCTTCACCATCTCTTGCTTCTTTATCTTAATAGCAGCTTGCACCAACTAATTATAACTCACTTGCTGCAAGAGAGTAATTGCCACCAGATGCTCTTTGATCTAATCATTCAAACCATCCTTAAACTCATGACACCGGAACTCCTCAGTAAGTACTTGTTTAGGTGCATGCTTGCTGAGTTGATTAAACTCTCTATCGTACTCAGCAACAGACATGTTTCTCTGCTTCAGGTTCAGAAATTGCTTCCACTTCTCCTTTTTATAATCTTCCGTCACTTACTTGGATTTAAATTATTGGGAAAAGAAATCCCAGGTTAGAATCTTTGGTAATTAAGGATTTCACATAATAAACTTCTACCATTCATAGGCTGCTCCCTGAAGTAGAGAGAGAGCACAGTGCACCATTTAATCTGGTGGGCAACTAATTTCATCTAACACCCTCTTCACCTTCTCTAACCAAAATTCAACTCTTTTAGACTCCTTCAGAGGTGTTCCAATAAATTCCTCAGCTCCATACTTCCGCAACTGTTTAATTGGAGCCTTGGATACTGTCATATGGTGTAGCAAAGTCATCATGTCTTGCGACAACTTAATCAAAGCCTCTCCCTAAGATGGAGGTGGAGGTGGTGGTATTTCATCTCAATTCACCCCAAAGGGTCCAGATATAGATGGATGAGATCGCTTAGGATTATTGCTCTTTACAACCTCGTCAACGGCTTCATGAGATCTTTCCATATTTAATTCTATAATCAAAACATGGGATAAACCGCATTAGGCCAAACATAACTCTTATATCCACATATCAGAAATAGTTAAATGTTGGTTAAACCAGAATCACCTAAACTATGTTCTGATGTAACACCCACATACCCCTCAGGAGGATATGCAAATGCTACTCAAAACAAAACCAAAAAACTAAAACATATGAAAGCATTTCCAAAAACTCAAGGAACAAATATTTCATTCATTACTAATTGGTTCATATTCAGAACATAACATATACATGGTACTTATTATATACAAGCCTTAAGTCCAAATCCAAACTGTATTAATGTTATTACAAACTGTTTACATCAAAATACAATAAGTCTCATTACATTTAATATAACTTAAAAACAAACTGAACATTTCTAGAACAAAACACAATCTTCTTGGCCACTGCGGTTAACTTTGTCCCAATCTTAGGTCTTCTTATCATAACCTACACAAAGGCAAAACCACCGAGCTAAGCATATAGCTTAGTGGTGAATAACTAAATAACATATAATCTAGTGATTGCTTTTAAGAATCATCTATCATTCACATGCAATGAATCGTAGCAAATCTTAGACAACCTTTAATTGTTCAAATTACTGAGCATTCAATATCATTTGCGTCATATCAGAATATAACACATCAGAACAGAATATATTTACTTCGAATTTATAAGTATATGAACATAATATCATAATCACATAATAGAACTTTAAAGTATTTGAACAAATCTTGTTTATATTAGAATAATATTTAGCTGTAACAGAACAGAACTTAACTTATATCAAATCATAATTTATCTTAATTTAGAATTGAACATATATCATAATACAAAACAAGTTAGCCTACTAATCCTTTTTACACAAGTGGGTAACGAGACCAGAATAAGAAATAAGATTGATATCACAGAACAAGAGAGACTTATGTCTTGATATTGAAGTGTCCTTATTAGGAGATATTGAAGTGTTAATATCAGGAGAGACTTATGTCTCAGACATCGAAGTGTCTATATTAGGAGACATCGAAGTGTCAACACTTTAAATATGTCCAGGAGTAGCTGCAGACCCTTCTAAGCATGCCTATTTACCCACGACTAGGACTTGATAATTTTAAAATAAACCATTTCAGGTTTTAGAATCATATGCTCAAGATTACTCTTTATTCCACTTTTCTCAAATTAAACATAAACATGCATAAACAATTAATCATATCTTATGAGCATAAGCATTTATAATGTACCATTAAAGGAATCATGTATTTACACGTTACATATACTTACACAAAATTCCAATTCTCAAACAATCATATTCAATTCACATCATATAAACTTTTTAAAACACGCTTGCATTCATAAGGATACATTCATCCCTTGAACACACCATACATTTTATCATTAGGCTCATTATTCATTAACCACACATTCTTTAAGTAATTACCTCAATTAACAATCCATAATTAAATTACCTTTTACTCAATTAATCTCTCATCATCTAGGTTCATTTTCAATCTCGATTAAGATCAATTAAACCATTATGAAGTACCTTAGCCTTATATAAACCAGCAATTGTCAAAAATCCATTTTCTATGCTAAAAACCCTATACCTCGTAGGACTGTGATAGAAGTTGCTGCATAGCCTACCTAATTTCCTGTACAATTCCATATTAGTTTTGTATGGTCATTTTGACATAGCAACTGAGGTTTATATGTTGGGTCAGTCATGGTTGCATGCATCACATGCATGAGGATGTAGTGGAAGTGTCAGAATCAAAACTCCGACACCATGAAAACCCCTAGAACCACAAGATCTTAATATGCATGCATAGATATATATAAGAGAACATGAAATATAAACTTTTTACCTTAAGTATCTCCTCCTTTCTTGTTTCTTCTCCTTGTTTGGGTTGTTGTAGACACCAAACCCTTCCTTGATCTCTAAGAACACACAAAGATGGAAGAAGAAACAACGTTTAAGGGTTTTTAGAACACCAAACTTGAAGAATTCAAGTAGATGCTCAAGATGATGGAAGATAAGTCAAGGATCTTGTTGCATGGACTTTGATTCATACAACAATTGTATGAATTGCAAGAACAAGAATAAAGACACCTCTCAGTCTCTCTAGAACTCCTCTAGAACCCTTTCTCTATCACTTGAGTGTGTAAGAAGTGAAGGAAGTTCGTGTATATAAATGAAGAACTCACTTATATACTATTTCGTGCCCTCTGTCATGATCGTGGCACTTTTAAAAATTGAGCTCGCCTTTGGCCACGATCGTGTCTCTATAAATGATGATCATGACCTGCTTAAATTAGGCCATACACACTTATTTTTTATCCGATCTTTTATGTGTGTGACCCTTAGGTTCTCGATTATTAAACACACTTGAATTAACTCTTAATTCAAGCAAATCATGAAGTATTTCATTATGCCAATTTACCAGAATATAAGTGGATTAACACATGAAGTCTTCAATAGTTAATTATCTAACTTATGAACCTTTCCATTGACAATTACTGTGCAATTCATCCTTTTACCATACTATATCCTATTTAGTTCAAAGTATGGGCTATGTGTCAACTCCTACTAGACTGACTACGTCACATCTAGTTTAAGTGATGTTAGTTCTTATCCTAGTATCTCACTACTCTTATGTGTCATTGAAGACTCTCTTTATGACACATTACTGCTCTGGCCAGAGACTCCCAAGTAATGACCCCGATAAGAAGTCATGGTTATCATCTCCTTTTATCAGGAGTGGTGAATCCTTTATTAGCTAACCAATTACCTTTGAATACCAATAACTACACCCAATCACCAACCTAAAAACGAACTCGTCTTAAGGTAACAAGGAATGATGTCAAAGCACTGGATTAGTATCCAAGATATCTTTGAGTACCTTAAGTCTAAGGATGTTTGCACCATTGCTATGATGAGATTAATTATTGATATTCGATAGATCATCCATATAATAATCTAATAGCGTGTCATCCTATGTACTTACCAACCTTAGTAAGCATCCATATGTTAACTCTAAACATCTCATGTTTACAGCTTATGAGGTCCACTGCTTGATCAAATCAAGAAGTATAACATGTGTTAGTCTGTCTGGATTAATAATGTCCTGTCTTATTAATCCTATGACTAGGGATTATTTATATACTAACACAATTGCACATAATAGGAATCTCATTATCATGATTTCCTTCATGCTATGTTTTGTATCATAGACTTCATTAATTCAATTTAAGATCAACATCAATTCATATATATAAAAAGAATATCAAATTAATGAAAAAATGCCTTTCACTTTATTAATCAAAATAAAGTTTGTACAAAAGTGCTAAAGGTGATTTGCCTTTATAGTACTACTCAAACATTATGGGCAATATGTTCTTCTAAAAAAATTTTCCTTTATGTCTTAAGTTTCTATTGAAATAAATTTAATGCAATTTGGTTCATTATTCATAGAGCTATGCCCAAAATACCACAGACTGTTCTTATACAATGACAGTGACCAAACCCTAACTTCAAGCCAAATTTCAAAACCTTTAGAGATAGAAATAAAATTTGATTCCTTCATGAAAATTGTAGACATATGTATATAATTTAATCTAAAATTAAAATAAATTCATTTAGACATCTAAATGTCAAGACAAGGCTAAAATACCATAGTCTATTTTGTAAAAACACTACAATAAACTCATTTGTCAAACCAGAATTATCATACAACCATCATTTTTCTAACATTCAATTATCATCATCTTAACACATATTCATGCCAATTCAAATCTCATAACACTTGTGTCAATACATACTATCAATTTTAGAATTCCCTTACCTTTTAAACTTCAAAGAACGAACTAAACTAGCCCTTCCAAGCAATCAGCACATATCTAAGATTAAGGTGAAAGTAGGATGCTCTTCGCATAAAAAAGACAGCAACATAGAAGATAACTTAAGGTAGCTTTCTTGATGTAATAACTTACAAAGATTCCAAGTAATATGACCCAAATTCAAGAAAAATTCTAGAAGTTGAGTGAGGATGAGAGATTTTGGTGGAGAAGAGCAAAGATAGAGAGAAAATCGAAAACATCAAATGGGTTGGAGTGATTTTGTTTTTGGTTTGCAAGGTATCCTAACCTTGAAGGGACACATATTCTTGCATGGAGTGACCTACATGGCAAACATAGGAGTGAGCTACTTGTCTTCTTATCATGTTGTCAAATGCCAATGCATTAGCTAGGCCAACTGTCACAAATTTTTTAGGCCATTTGTCACTCACCAATGATGCCAAATGTCATCCAAAGTATAGGCTTAGTCATATTAATTTCCATGTACCCACTTATCTTGCCACTTGAAAATTTTCCTAGTCTAAATGTCCATATTAATACCTCAGTTCTCTAATGGTATTAATTAATTCCAATTCACTACGTATGTTCCATTAAACCAAAATTCAAGTCATATGCATTTCTCATTCATATCACAATTTTTAAAACCTATTATACATGTACTTTCATGAACATGTAACATTCCAACTAGGGTACAATTTGGGGCCTTACATATTGTATGTACTATACATAATTAAATAAGAGCCTTCAAGGAGATTGTTTAAATGTTCTGCATCATACTAGCATTTAGCTTCAGGTGCTTTGCTCATGATTCTTAGTCCTAATAAGCTTGTATATCTCTTAAAAATTATTTTAAGGGTAAATATTATGTCAGTTCTTAGTTATGGGCCATTATAAATATGAATATCCTAATTATTAAACTAAGTATCATTTTAATTCTATTTTTGGAAATAGTTTTTGCATAATTTAAGATGTTGAAATTGGAGAAACAAAATATGTAAATATTAGACACAATGTTAAGTTCTTAAGTAATAATATTGAAAATCCTGAAGGAAGTAGTTTCGCAAAAACTTGGTTTTGCTATAGCAGTTTGTAACTATATCTGTTGGTTACTTGATATAAACAAAAGTATCAGTAACAATTAATTTTCAGCACAAAAAAAAAACATAAAAATAAATGCAAAATTAAATAGATCAATACTTGGGATTTAGTAACGTAGTTCGACACACCTTGCCTATGTCTGTGGGGCCCTCACCTAGCTTAATCACTTTCACTAAAGAACAACAATAGTTTTACTCAAGGCATTACAGAGCCGACTCATCCAACCCCTTAATACTATCCCTTGTCCTCACAACTCATGAAAGTAAGTCACACTCAAAAACACGACAGACTCTTATTAACCTCAACAAAAGATTTTCTCAACAATGTTTATTGATAACAATATGAAATAAACAACTTAAGTGATTAAACAATAACAAACATAAACAAAGACACTTGAGATAAGAAAAACAACTTCCCTAATGAAATGGGATATTACTTGTTTCATTTGTGAAGGGTTGCACTTTGCTTATATAAGGAGCAAATGAATTCCATGGTTGTGAGGGATCAAAGAGAAGGAGAGGATGACTCAACGGAAGAATTCTACCTCAATAATTATGCTTTTTTAGGTGCAATAATCCTTGTGAAGGAGTGTTTGAACAAAAGTAAGGATAAATTTGATGGAGAGGGAATACGGTACATTAGTGATGTGCCAATTATTAAGGAATCTTCAAGGGAATCAAATTTAGAGAAGTGCCCACTAATTATTTCAACGAGAGCATCAAGTTCTTGTAAGTAGGTAAGGAAAACGGGTTTTGTCAAAAGTTGGCATGCGTTGGTACACATCAATAGAAATCTTTCATGAGATGTAAGATTCTAATTGTAATATCCAATTTTCCAGAACGTGTTTAAGGTTAAAACCCTAGATCGTTAGGAATGAGTAACAACATTAGGAATTTATGAAAATGCATATCATTGATATACATATCATTAACATATACATACAAATTATAATTTGTGCTAATTACAAGTTAGTATATGCACTCAATTGACAGGTCTCAAGGTATGAAAGATCTAATATGAACATGATGCGAAGTGTGAATTGTTATATCTTGAATTGTGGTTTAATTGGATTCCAATTAACGATTTGGAATTAATTGTTATTAATTGAGAGATTGATAAATTAATATGTACATTTGAACTAGGAAACGTGCCAAGTGACTAGATAAATTGTTCATGAAAAATTAAGGTGATTAACCCTATAATTGAGTGACATTTGGCATAGGTTAATGAGTGACAAATGGACTAGTAATTAATTGACAATGGACCAGTTATTGTGTGACAAGTGGACCAATTATTAAGTGACATGTGGACTAATCATTTAATGACAAATGGCAACTTATGGAGTGGATTAGTGGCAGCTTATTAGGTTGATGCATGTTTTCCATGCTTTAAGACAAATGTTGAGATTAGAAGTTGACACCTAGCATCTAGACTAAGCAAAGTTTCTTTTGGTTCCTTCATTCTCCTTTCCTACCAAAATTGCTCCAACCTTTTCTTTGTAATTTGCTTGAACCCTAGCTAAGTTTCTACACCAAAACCCTACATACAACCTTCATTAAATAGCCTAGAAATCTGTTGAAAGTGGTCTTCACCTTGCTACCAAAAACCAGCTCATCTTCACCTTGGAATTGTGTTAATTTTGCTTGCTTAGAAGGATTGGTTAATCTAGAATTTTGAGCTGAATTGAAAGCCTAATAAGTATGTAGACATTTGATCGTCATAGCATATTTAATAGTATAAGAATGATGCTTGAATTGGAATGAAATGCATATGATGTTGATGATGAAATGTGCTTATGATGTTGATGAAATGCATATGATGTTGATGATGAAATATTATAAGAAAGGAAATGAGAAGGTATTTGATGATGATGATCAAATACCTTCTAATTGCCTTTCTTCGAGCCATTCTTCGTCCTATCATTCTTCTTACCATTATTGCTAGTTCGAATTGGTTATGGAATTTGAAGATCCACTAAGGCATTCAAAGCCACTACCAAGCTTGGGAAGTCTTTCACATTCTACCTCCGAAGCTCCATTTATGCCCAACCTTGCAAACCACTTATGAAGTTGAACAACTTGTCCTCTTCAAACATGTTTTGTACATCCGACATCAAGCATATGAATTTCCTCACATACTCTTGCACTGAGTCATCTTGCTTTAACCTCTTTAAAGCTTCCCTCACCAGCCGTGAAGTGTTGTTGGGGAGGAACTAGTCGGTTAACTCCTCCATTTTCTCTCAAGTGTCAATAGGAGGTCTACCCGCACTAATGTAGTTGGAGGTTCTCATTCTCCACTATAGCTTTGCATCCTCCACCATATACATAGCCATAATTGACACCTTCTCATAATCGAAACCATTTGTCACTTGAAAGTATTGCTCCATATACTGTAACAAATTTTCGATCTTCTTGGCACTCTGCTTACCATCGAAAACTTAGGGCTCTCGCACCCTCAACAAAATGTTCTTAGCATACCTAATATCCTGCGTTACAATGGCACGCCTTAAGATCATGATATCCAATCTTGAATCATCTTGTGCTTTCGTCAAGTCTACTATTTGATGTTGCAAATGTTGGATCTGTGCCTCCAAAATCTCAAGCCAAGATGAGTAGAAAGTGACCTGTTCCTCTTCTTGAAGAATTGGCCCTATGAGTGCCTCCACTCTATTGACACGTTTTGTCAAATTGTTGCCTCCCACCATATCAATATTTTGGCTCTAATACTAGTTGTTACAAAGGTATTCTTAGACCTAAAACTTATACCAAACTTGTGTCTACTCTTTTCCACAACAGTCTCACTTTGGTCCATTTAAACAAGACTCAATCTTCTCATATGAATGTTGACCAATAAAATCTTATTTTGAAATGCCTCACAACCCTCCAAATGTTTAAGTCTCTCACTTGAGTAAGAATACTAAAAAAGTATTAAATAACCATAGACAACAATAAACACACAAGAGCTATAACAAAAACTAACATTGTTTACTTCCCCAAAAGTGTACAAAGGAATGCTCTCTCTCATTGTCTTACCTTTCTCTCTATCTCTACTCTCCTCAAGAACAAGACTTAAATAAGCTATTTATAGGCACTTCCTGCTTTACAATTCAGAATCCTAATTGAACTGAACCAAGTAGATCACCTCTGTCCTTATCAGATTACATCACATTATCTAATTAGATGACATCCTATCTAAATAGGACTCTATCTAATAGGATTTAGCTACATCACAACTAACAAGATAAGAGATTACATTTAACTAGGAATGATAAATCCATATCTATAAAGAACTTTACTATCTTTAGATGATTCTCCCATATGATCTTTATCTTTTATAGTTGATGTATATCTACTGTGATCTTATCCGCCATATCATACAAGATGTCATCTTAATCTCTATCCATTAATGATGAGTCATCTAAGCCCAAAGCCTTTTATAGCACATTGATTCGGTATAATGGTTACCTATGTTAAGTCTATTAGTCATAGTCCATCTATCTGAGCACACATTAAGTCCTTAGAGCTCTCACGTGCATGTAATATAGTTAATCTTCAACCCAAGATCCATCTTAAGCTATCTTTTGGGCTCACAGCTGAATCTTATATCTTATCGAAGATTTCTACCAATATGCACTAGAGCATGTCAACACTTGACAACGCCCGTTTTCCTTGCCTACTAGCAAATCTTTACCTTGTTTCATCATCCTGAGTGTCAAACATTGGCCAAGGCTCGCTAATGTCTGCACAATTCTACTATCTTGAACTTAGGGGTCTAATAATCTATTTAGGAGTTGGAGAAAAGCTTTCTTGATATGTAGTTTTTATTTTTTTATGCAAATGATTTTTCTAAAGTGCTACAATTTTCATTTTCCAAATTGTTAAAGAAATATGGTTTGGCTGAGCTTTATTAGTATTTCTAAAGACTTTCAAGCTTCAATTATTATGGTTGGTTGGGCATAAGAAGGCGCTCAAAATTCTTTACAGGGGTGGAATTTGAATCTTCCTATTTTAAATCTCTGTTTAGTACAATGTGAAGAAGATAATTATGACATCAACGATTGAATCAAATTGTTTACCTCTATTGTGATGCAGGAAATTCAATCACTGCCCTTTGAGCCAAAAGGTTGTTCTTATGAGTTTATTTTTCAGAAGAACAAGGTATCTTTAACATTGTATTGGATAGATGAGGTCCTGTGGCTTGATGATGAGGATGAATTGTAGATGCTATTTCCTCTCATGGTAATTTTGGATTAGTGGTAAAGGATTAAACTTTCCACTCTCCATTTTCCCATCCTCTCTTTGTTGTTCTCTTAAGGATGCTAAATGGCAACATGTCAAATCAGAACGTAAAATGATGTAAAGCACAAATCTTTATACTTAATATCTTGCTACTTATATATATGTTGTTACATATATATTGTACATTAAAGTTGTAAATGAATCACAAATTGTATGAATAATTTGTTAATTTTTTATTTTGTTTTTGCCTTCTATGACTGTTATTTCGATTTAACCATTTCAGGTTAAGGAGGATGGTCAAGTTTCATTTAAGCACAAACCAGCTGGTCACCAGAAACCAATGTTGACTGTTCATGGAGCCCTGATGATTTCCAACTTCTTAATTCCGGACAAGAGGAGGTGATCAGAAGTTGGTTTGTGAATTCTAGAGAATGCCTCCATGTTTATGAAAAAGTTGGCATTAGCTTGATTTCCTGCGAATGGTTCCTTGACGGTAAAGGAATATTTGTTGGTGTCACTGGACAAAAACATCTCTCTTTGGGATTGGGATAGAAGGGAATTAGAATGTTGAGAAGGACACAGGAGATTTTTGACATAGCCATAACTGATGACGGAAAGAGGATTATAAGCGTATGCAGATATTTTACAATATTGATTCACGACAGGGAACTAAAGTTTGAACGACTGATTTAAGAGGAGGAAATGATAACATCATTCTCACTTTCTAAGGAGAATAAGTTTTTATTAGCAAACATAGCAAAGCTTTGGAAAATAGAAAGAGAATCTACTGTCCAGTAGCTTACGGATAGGATTTACAATTCTATTACAAAGATTTTAAAAGACAACACATCAAGGGTCACGACAACACTATCACTAGCCCTTCATATATACCACTGCGTCTTCATATTATTAGTGAGAACATGGCCATCATTGTTAGCTAGGATCGCAACTCTGATCCAATTCACTATAATATCACCTAGGTAATATTTTGTTACCTCCATGTGCTTATAAATTCGACTATTTCTCTCCTTCCATACCATGTAATAGTAGCAACAAATACCACTTTATGTAACCAAGCATGCGCTTTACCCAGAGAGGAATAATTAATGAACCGGCTTAAGGTAAGCTCCCTTCGTAAGTTGGGTTAGATATCTCCAACATATGTTGAAGTATGCTACATATGGCTTTAGAATAAGCACAATAAAAAAAAAGTGATTATGATCCTCTTAGCATTATGGCATAAAACACACATAGTTTCATTCGGTCTAAACCATTTGTACTTAGTCCTCAATCAGTTATTGATAGCTAGCTAAGTAATAAATGTAGGTTTGGGATTTAGAGATTTAGACCTGATAAATTTATACCATGGTACCTCCATTCTATCAGCTTTGAAAATCCTATGACAAGTGTGATTCGTAAAGTGGCCTTGAGGATTTAGGTTACAATAGATGTTATCCTCTAAACCCATATCTCCTAGTGGTGGAAGAGAGTCTCCAAGCATGTTGAAACTCTAAAGTTCCCATACCATTCACCATCTTGGATGAGGATAGACACTTTCGACTCAATAGTTCCTCAACTATGCAAAATCATGATTGCTCATTAGGGGACTAGCTTCAAATCCATTATCAAATCAGAAATAGGTATTTCTTCCTCGATTGACTCTATGTTTGATATGTAGGTAAATGAACTGTCTAAGCTTTAACAGTAGGTTAAATATTATAGAGAAATGAGAAGAGCTTTCCAATTTCCATAAGCTATACTTTCCTTGAGGTAAAATCATCAATCCATTTTGATCACAACGCTTCTTCATCTAAAAATAGCCGCCAAATTCTCTTACGCAATAAGACTTTCTGCATAGATGTCATGGAAATTATGCTCAGCCCCTTTATTGTTTTGCGATAGTGATGTCACTCTATTTAACTTTAGCAAGCTTGCCTGTTTCTCCTTTGCTCGACCAAAGAAAAGCCTTTAACAATCGATCAACTTCTTTCATAAGCTTCCAAGGTACATGTAGATGTGCTATCCAGTGTATGTGAAGACTACTCAAAATAGAAATAATCAATGTAATTTTGCCAATATATGATCGGTGCCTATTCTGCCACTAATTAACTTTGGATATGATTTTTTTTCCTATATAGGAATACAATCAGACGTCTTTAGCCTAGGGCTTGTAATAGGCACCTCGAGATAACTTAGAGAGGGTGGACAGAGGCCAAGTTCAGTAGCTCCACTGAGCTCCATAGGATTGTTTACATCTACTGAGGTGTAGATGCTACTCTTCTCCAAATTGATATTCAGTCCTGACCATTTCAAGAACATTTTCAACGCCTTCGTTCAGATATCAATTGAATCTTTTTACCGGCAGCACCAAACAACAGGAGATCATCCAAAAATATGAGGTGGGATAAGTTTAGTGTAGAGCATTTATGATGATAATTAAAATTTCCATTGGTAGCAGTGAGAGAGTTTAGAAGTCTAGACACACCTTCCATAGCAGTGGTGAAGAGATAGGGAAAAATGGATCAGATTGTCAAATGCCCCGTACATTTTTAAATGGTTTAGAAGGAATCCCACTTACAAGTATACTCAGTAAGATGACTGGACACATTCCATAATTCAACCAACAAAGGTAGTAGGTATATCCAAAGCTAAGCATGTAAATAGGTCGAGCTGGTTGACTAGGGTCGGCCAGAGTCTTAGGTTAGGTAGCCTGTGGGCTGACGGATCAGAGCTAACCAGCTTGGAACTTTCTTAATATTTTAAATTAAAAAATAATGTCATTTTTGTCGTTTCAATTGGGCCACAGCCAGGGCTGGCCTCGTGTTCGACCTAACCTTGACTCATGACCTAATCGGACCAAAATTGATATTCCTATCCAAAGCTTCCAGACAGGTACGTAAGAAGTCCTAATCTAAAATATCTTAGGCTTTGTAGAAATCTATTAGCAATCTTATCAATCAAGAAATCCATCAATGGATCATAGAAGGTGATCCCAAGATTGTTTCCAAGTAAAAAGGTTATACACATAGCAGATTTATCATCAGGTCCTGTTTTGGTGGATTTCAGCAATCCTTTGTAGCAAGTGGGAGTGAGGACTCTCAGGTTTCATCTTCATCCATGTAAAAGGAATGAAGTGACCTAATTTTGGTTTGTCAAAAGAGAGAATATTATTGATTACCAGCTTTATAATGCAAGGAGCGCCCCACAAAATGACTGATATATTAGTTTTATGCAGGCTTCTGATTGAATGGCTTCCTGAGTCAGTTGTACGAATCTTTTTAGGTTGATGAATTGTGAGTCAACAATGTATGTGCATTTATTAACTATCATCTATTAAACAATGATAATCTTGTTATGTATACAGTGCATTCCAGATATAGCAATGTGCTGATGGGGATCGATTTACTTGCTGGAATGATGTAAATGGTTTGAGCTGTTGCTTCACCTGTTGAGGTTTTAAAGATGCATATTTCTGATTGCAGGTGTACATTTGGCATAGAGGCTCTGGAGAACCAATTTTGGTATTGCCTGGGCACTCAAGAGCAGTTAACTGTGTGAGCTGGATCCCAGCTAACCTTTATATGCTGGCTTCAGCTAGTGATGATCGTACAATTCGAATATGGTGTTTAAATAACATCAAAATGAAGTTGACTGAGCAGAACAACGGCACTATACATAACTGCAACGGAAAAAGTTGAAGTTTTCTATATATCTGAAGTTACCCTCCAACAAATTGTTCTTTTCTATTGGCCTCTGTGAAAGGTCTGATGGCTTGCCTCAGTGTCTGCAACTGATGCAGCCAAAATAACCATTGTGGGGCTGCTGACTGCCAGCACGGTACAAACTGGATCGACATTGTTCTTTCATTACTTTTATCATTTTCTGCGTAAGTTGCATGCTCAAATCAGTGATTACCCTCGTCCAACTGTTATGCCACTCGTGTTTTTGTTACTCTAAATTCCTGTAGGCAAAGGCTATTTATAAAATTAGAACTCAGTTCGAATCTCTTTAAATTAGGTCACCATATAAGAATTTCTTGTTTTTCTCATCGATACTCTCATTCCTTAAACAAATTCTGGAGTTACTTTATTTTGCCAATCTGCTCCCTTCACATTTAGGTAGATGTTACACAATGAACAAAAGGATCTTTATTTTATTGCAATATTTGTCCAGAAGAGGTCAAAACATGTATCTAGATCAGAAATTATGACAGTAGATGATCTTTGTTTTTCAATAGAAGTATGCTAAGTATTCCATTGGTTCGAGTGTTTTTTCACGGAACTCGTAAAAGCAAGCAACAGTTGCTCAAGGTGA
>JAOSBN010054822.1:0-14284 GCA_027563595.1 Erythroxylum suave | reverse complement strand
AATGATTTATGTTGTACTGTAAAGAGTTTGAATGAAAGTGGGCCCGATTTGACTCAATTGATTAAGAGATTTTTTTTGTAAAGAGATCTGACTAATTGAGTGCCTTAGCATGCCACCCTGGCGGGGCACAGACTCAGATATCACCATCAATGTCGAGTTCGGGTCCTGCGGGAGTGGGGTGCTATAGTCCAGATGCCCCCATCACCAGATACCTGATGAGCAGTTGCTGTAGTATTTTTATGATGGGCTGAAAAGTCAAGATAAAGGTATGTTGGATGTGGCCTCGGTAGGTTCTTTGATTAGTCTTACAACTACGGAAGCATAGGATTTAATCAAGAAGATGGCTTTGAATCATCAGCAGTACAATGTTAGGGAGACCAGAGGAGTGCATAAGTTGGGCACCACAGCAACCCAATCCAAAAGAATGGAGAGTTTGGAGTCAAAAGTTGCCTCTTTAGAGAGTAGAGTAACCTCACAATTATCCTCCATCACTGCAGAACTGAAGAATCTAAATATGCATCGCCCGACATCTTTTATGGATCTCACTACACCCAGTTGTGACATTTGTGGGTCGGTAATGCCCATATCTAGTATTTGTCTCGGACGATTTGAAGAGGTGTCTGCAGTGTATCCGTGGCAAACAAATCAGAAATAGGATCGTTACTCCAACACCTATAACAAGGGATGGAAGGAAAATGCTAGGTTCAGTTGGAGAAATGAAGAGGGATGAACACCGAACAGCTTTCAAAAATGGGGAGGAGCTGGTACTTCTACTAACCGGTTTTCCAACCAATAGCAAGCCCTAACCATCCCACCCAAGGAGGACCCAACCAACTACTTCCCAACATGATGACTTTGATTAAGGAGGAAAAGACTTCTAATAATAATCAGTTCAATCCATAGCTTCCTTAATTCAGTAAGACTAATCAAAGAACCTTACTCGGTTCAATGCTTTAGAGAAGAGAATGGAGCAATGGGAAACAAAGGCTGAAAACATCAACTTGTTCATCGCCCAATTGTCCAATAACATGAGTGAGAATTAAGCAAGAAGTAGTGGAGTTATTCCTTCAAACACCATTATCAACCCAAAAAGTTTAAATGCATTAGTTCTTTAAAATGGGAAGCAAGTGAAATTTCAAGAATTAGATGAGGAAGTAGTTGAAGCAAAGATTGACTGTGATGAGTTGCCTTCCACACCAGAAATGAAGAAGAACTCTAAAATTGCAAAAGAGAAAGCATTATTGGCTGGAAAGAAGTTCACAATTTTGAATGACAAAGGAACAAGTTTTGAGAGCAACAATGAACAAGCCACAACAAGGAAGTAAGATGAGTCAAACAAGCATGGAGCCAATAAAGCCAATGGTAAGGAGGTAAACCTTAAAGACCTTCATTTTCCTAATTCACATTTGATGAGCAAACGAATGACTGACATTAAGCATAAGAAAGATATCATTGACTTGTTTAGTAAAGTTGAAGTCAATATTCCTTTGCTTGATCTTGTGAAACATGTTCCTACTTATGCCAAGCACCTCAAAGACCTGTGTACCCATAAGAGGAAGTTTAGGCCAAATGAGAGAGTCTAAGTAAGCTTGAATGTGTCTGCCTTATTCAAGCCTCAAATCCCTGTAAAATGCCAAGACCCTAGATCTTTCACTATACCTTGCACTATAGGAAAAGTTACTATAGGAGGAGCCTTGTTACATCTAAGAGTAGCCATTAATGTTATGCCTAAATCTGTTTATCAATCATTGGGAGTGAAGAACCTTAAGTCTGCATCTGTAGTTCTCCAATTGACTGATAGGTCTATTAGGCAGCCTGTGGGCATTATAGAGGATATTTTGGTCCAGGTCAAGGGTTTAGTTTTTTTGGCTGATTTTTATATACTTGATATGTCTTCTGAAGTTGTGCAGGATACTTCATTGATTCTAGGTCGATCATTCTTAAGGACTGCTAGTACCATGATTAGCATGAAAGAAGGTACAATCACCATGGAGGTAAGAGATCAACAAGTGAGTTTTAATATGTATGAGGCTATGAAACACCCCCATGAGGGTTATTCACTCCTAGGAGTCAACATGCTTGATGTTGTTATTGATGATGCATGCTCTAAATTTGAACTCCAGAATGTTTATTCTAACCCTAAACTGAACTCATTCACTGATGACTCCATGGAAGAAAGATTATTTGCTAATGTTTCAGGTAAACAGAGGAGTATGGACATCGCAACCAAAGTGGCAAGCGGACAAGTTGCCTCACCATGGCATAGCTATCAGCCCAATGTCCACCAGGAGATCCAGGATCCACCGTAGGCATCGGGTCGTTTCTCCTCCTTAACTTATCACCTAATTCTGTTGTTTGATTGAATATGATATTGTGGATGCATGAGTGTATTGAATAAGTGTGGGGGAGAAACCACTTCAGTAGGACATAGGTTTAATTTTCAATTTATGCATTTGTAATTCAATAACTCATCTCCTCTTTTATGTTCACGGTGCTTTAGTTTGATGCATGACCTATCTTATATGCTTAAGGAAAATTGGTGTAAATAGATGAATTGCATTTTGATTTCAAACATTTTTGGACTTTACAAATTAGCTGAACTTCCTGTTAGTCTTTCCTTGTTCCCTTGGGAAAACTTTGCTGCAGCGACAGGAGCAACATTGCCGCAACTTGACATAACTCTTTTATCGCGGTGAGCTTACTGCGGAAATATTCACCGTAGTGTAACTTAATTTTTTCGCCACGGCAAGCTCACTTTAGGGAATCTTCACTGCAGCAAAGGATCAATCTACACAAAATACCGAGTGAAATTACATTTCTACTCTTCTTTTGCTTTTGTTCTTCCATCTTCCCTTTGTCCTTCTTTGTAATTTCCTCTCCGTTTCTTTATTAACCCACCGTTTCCTTCCCCATTTTTGTACTTTCCTCTAGTTCGTCGCGGCAATCGAAACTCACCTTCACCAAATCACTTCTTCCTTTATTCTCATCAGTTCATTTTGCATTCATCCTTCGTATTTGCACATCTCTCCATCTCGTTCGTAAGTATCTTGTCTTTGTTTGTGTTTTACCCCTTTGTTTTAATTTAGTTAGGGCATGTTCACTGTGGAGAAAGAGAACTAGGCTATAGCTTTCGCTGCGGTGAAGGACTGTTGTTTTGTCGTGGCGTGGTAAGTGTAGCCTTCACCGCGGTGACACTTTAAGTTCGTCACGGCGAACTTCATAGGTTTTCACTTTCAGTCAATTTTGTTCGATCCATTTGTTTATTTTTTTTGTTTGTTTTCTGTAGGGATATGCCTCGAACTAAAAACCCTTCTCGTCATTCTCCCATCATCTCATCTAGTTCATCTGGTTAACCAATCAATTATGCTCCTTCCCATAACACTGATTCTGATTTTACTGACCTAGATGACAAGATAGATGCTAGGACGTTCATTAGAGAGCGCTCCTTTCCCTTAACTCCACGTCATAATCCCTTTGTTCTTCAATTAGTAAACTCTCAGTTTATAGGATTAGTTCAATAAAGGGCTCAAGGCAATGATAAATTCGTTTGCCATTTTTACACTTATGCCTGACACCACAACACCTTAGAACTAAATTTTCTTGGTGTAAAAGCCCCCACTGCACTCACCACAGCAAGCATCTATGAGCACTATAACCATCCTCCTATTCTCTGCTGCCACTATGACTAGTTGATCCATAATTATCGATGGGACAGTGTTATTTGTACCCTCTGTCCCAAGGGTGTCGTCTGGCATCAACCAAGGATTTATCAACGTTACTTTAAACGTTCTGATCTCAGACCCCAAGCTCGTCTTTGGCTCCACTTATTTAGTAACAACATTATCCTAACCTCCCATCTAGCTTACGTAATGACACAGCAAGCCTTATACCTTTACCTTCTGATGACTAGTTGCCCAGTCGACATAGCTAATGCCATTGTTTCCACCCTTTATAACTCCATCACCCCAGCCAAACTCACCAACGCCATTACTTTTCCCTACCTCATCACTGACATATTTCGGGCCCACAATGTCCTAAAAATCAATAATGATAGTTATTTTGACCCGGCTCCCCTGTTTTGTTACACCCGCCTAAAACAACCCCACATCTAGCCTCCTCCCCCTTCCACCCCACCTCCTGATGTTGTTACCAACCATGCCGCTGTAGTGCTCGACGAGGATGGTCCTCCAACTCCAGCCCCTCCAGAGCCTATCACTCTATAGACCCTTGTCAGTCGAGTCGATGGCATTTTTGTAGACTTGGTTGCCCTCCAGGACACCCTACTTCAAGCCATCGCCCGACAAGATCGAGATCGACGATACCATCAGCGGATGGATGCCTTGCTTGCCGCGTACCTGCACTTTCAGCTCCCTTTTGATGAAGATGACCCACTTAGTGGTGCTAGTCCATCAAGAGCAGCTCCTTCTGACGCTGTGGATGATCACCCCATGGTGTAGTTTTAGTTTTCAGATGTTCAGTTTACTTTTGCAATGTTCAAACTTGTTGACTACAATTTATATATATATAATTCTCTTTGCAATTTTGGTGTGTTGCTTGCATATTTGTGCTTTCATTTTTCTAATATTAGGGACAATATGATGTTTATGTGTGAGGGAGGTGCCAATTTTTCATTTTTGTTGGCAATTGTGCAGAACGTCAAATTTAAAAAACTTGGTGTTTGAGTCTTCGCCGCGGTGCACCGAGTCTTGGCCATGGCAACGTGTGAAATTGAATCTTTTCACTGTGGCAACATGTGCATGCTGACTAGTTCGCCACGGTGAACTCTTGGTTTCATCGTGGCGACATTCTCTCATTCAACAATTCTCCCTAATTAGATTCTTGTCATTCCTGTATGATTTTATAAGTTTCAAAATGGTTCCGATGTTTTTGAAAATACCTTTTATTCTTTAAATGATAGCCAGTTTTAGCTAATTTCATTTAAATGTTTTCAACACAAAGTAATTGAGGGTATGGCGATAAAGTAGTACTGTATGTTTTTAATTTTTGAGATTGTTCATGGAGATAGTACCTTTGTTGGAAGGATATTTGGGCCTAAATTCTGTCATTGTTGTGTGTATCTGCTTAATTTCATATCTCTCTAGAACTTATCTTGATTCTTAATCAAAGCTTGATGAACTAGAATTTTGTTAACATGATAGAGGCCTTCTTTCAAAACCCTATTGATCGAAACATAAACCCCATAAACATTTATCCATTGCTAGCCCCTTGAGCCATATTTTTGAGTACATGCACACATTTTCTTATGGTGCCAATATTTTTATTTGTCATTCTCTCCTAGTTATCTTAATCGGTTGGTTATTTAAAAAAATCTCATTAAAAAAAAGAAAAAGCAAAGAAAAGAAAGATATATATTTTCAGAACAAAATATTCTGTCCAAAAAACTAATGATAATAATATAGATTATATTGTCGTTTGTGTAAATATTGTCTTATAGTTGACATCTATTTTATATGTAAGGTGCATGTACTCATATTTTTCTTTCTTCTTTCATCCATTCCAACCGTTTCATCTAGCCCTGCATGCATTACAACCTTGAAAAGCCCTCTTGATTTTCGAAATTATAGTTCTTGTACTGGAGACGTAGAATTATCACAAGCTTATGGAAGAGAATGGACTAAGCAGATTTAGAGTGAAATTATCCCAAAAACAAGTGAGATGAGAGCAAACATCTTGCCTTAAGTGAGATCGCTTTTGCTCAATCTTTTGGATTAAATTCTTATGGTGTTTATTTTCTTGGCACTCTTTTAGTCTGCTTTGATTGATTTCTGAGAAAGTTATTTTTCTTAATTTCCTACTCTTATTTTAAGCATGGTCGGGACTTTCTTTTGCACTGGTGTCTTTTTGAATCTTATAAACTTTGTCCAGGAGCATAAACGTCTAAGTGTGGGGGAATTTGATTCATCCCAAGTTTATAATATAAATTGGCAACATTTTCATGACCTTTACTACACCTTTTGGCTCTTATTTCTAGATTTTATGCTTAAATTGACTCTTGAGTGTCTACCTTTATTTTATGTAGTTTGAGAGTAAAATTTTCCAAAAATGAGTGTTAATTATACTAATTAATTTTCTGAGAACAATTGATACTTCCAACTACCTTTTTTTCATTGTAGGAGACTCAAGAAGAAGATGTAGAGTCAAGGAATGGATAGAGCTAAATTCAAGTCAACAAGTCAATAAGTGCAATAGGAAGTTCGCCGCGGCGAAGAGGATGTGTCGCTATGGTGAAGAATAAGGAGTTCCAAGCAAAAACTTTCGGGAAAAGTTAGCCACGGTGAAGATTTATTCTATCGCCGCGGCGAAAGGGGCCAACAAAGTAGTAAAACTTTCGGGAAAAGTTCGCCGCGGCAAACTTTTCTGTCGCCATGGCGAACCTTCGAATACCTGAACCATCTTCAGAAAGATACCCACTGTGCAACCCGATCCATAACCCATTTTCTTAAAAAACCTACCATTTTAGGTTAAAAGCAGCCGACACACTATTGAAAGAACATTCTCTGACTCTCTCTAGCACTCTCTCACTCTTTAAAAGACCTTCGGACACTATCATCACCCTCTCCTATCCACTTCACCATCGACTTCTCCACCAATAGCTGCTACTATGGATGCTTCCAGTGGGTTCCCGGCTGAGATTCCTCCTGGAGTAATGCTTGGCTAGGCACCTCTTTCCTCTTGAAAAATGTAGCAACGGATAGAGTTCAATTGGCTTCAAAGGGGATTAATTCATCCTATGTTCAGCTACATTATTATGAACCCCTAGGTTTAGGATTTGTAATTTGTAGTTGAATGTTCTTCATTAGAGTTTAATCAAGTATTAGATATTTAATGTGTTGTTGGGATTTGTTGATGTAGAATTTTGAGCTTGAATATATGAAGTCTCATATATGTTTATTTGTGATTTGGTTGATTCTCTTTTATCTGCCTAGTTGTGTTTGGTATGGAGACACTTGTAGATCCCAAATGACTTATTGCATTAGCTTACCCATTGCACACACTAAGAGCATTCAACAAGGTTTTAATAAATGGAGTTTATTAATTGAAACCTTGGACTTAAAGAGTTCTTTAAGGTTTACCATTTGAAACTTAGTGATTCACTCCCGTTAAAATTTATTTCGAACAATGATAGTCGAAACTCCTGTTCATGAGGATACTAATATGATTTGATCATTGTTTTCATTTTATCACTTTTCCATTCCCAAAATCTAAAAACACTTTTTATTACATTTTCTTACAATTTGCTTGTTTTAGTCCAAATTTACAAGGATTGAAAACCCCCTTCTTCCTTGCTAATTTTGTTTGCATAGCATGGCATATAGGCTAATTTAGTTCCGATTAAGCGAAACGACCCAAGGTTGCATTCTATACTGCAATCCTTAGAAAAATTTTTTTTGATTTGGCCTCCAAGGATAAGAATGAAAAGGCTCGAGTTAAACGATGATAGCCAAAGCTTGTTTTCAAGAGGATACTATTATCATTTGATCGTTGTTCTTTTCATCTTATCGCTTTTCTATTCCCAATATCCAAAAACACTTTTTATAACATTTTCTTACAATTTGCTTGTTTTTGTCCAAATTTCCAAAGATTGAAAACCCCCTCTTCCTTGCTAATTTTGTTTACATATCATAATATATAGGCTAGCTTAGTTCCATTAATTTGGTTCCGATTAAGTGAAACGACTCGAGGTTGAATTCTATGCTGCAATCCTTGAAAAAAATTATTTTTCATTTGGCCTCTAAGGGTAAGAACGAAAAGGCTCGAGTCATTACATCTTGCCATTTTTATTCACATATGCGTTGTTTGTTTTCCTCACATTAAAGATGATAAGTACAAATTACATCATGTTTTAGGGCTTAGTTTGATATGTATTTAAGTGTTAAATTAATCGTTTAGTATGTGATTAGGTTCTAATTGTACTAGTTTGTTAATTAATTGCCTTAAAGTGTTTTTATGGGTTAGAACAAGCTTTTGAGCTTAATTACTATGTGTTTGAGGTACCTTGATGTGTTTATTAGTGTTTTAGGGTCACATCGAAGAACGGAGAAGTTTTAGAGACACTTGGTCCAAAACAATAGCCCACAAATGTGGCACAAGAGGCCACAATCGTGACAGAAGCACTGGAGTTAGCCGACGATCGTGGCCCACATGTCATGATCGTGATAGGAGTTGAGGACATGACCTACAATCATGGCCTGATTGCCATGATCATGATAAAAGGCTCAAATGTGGCCCATGATTATTGCTTGCAGGTTCACGATCGTGGCCTACGTCAGGCAAACATGTAGACAATCAAAAACGTCAAGTTTTAAGGTTTTTTTTAGACCTTTCGAACCCTAAAAAGGGCTGTCCAAAACACAAAATTTATATAAAGAATAAGATAAAAAGGATGGAGGAGCTTTTGCATTAGAGAGAAACCCTAGAAAGAACTGTTGAGAGATTGAGAAAGAGAAGAAAGAAGAGAGAACTAGAGAAGATGTTAACATTGACGTACTTCTCGAATTTAGAGTTTCCTGACATTACTACCTCCCGTCTCCATTTAGAATTGTATAGAATTAGGAATAGTGGTTTGATGATAAGATTGTGAATGATAAGATATACTCACCTTTAGGTTTTTTTTAGCTTTGATTTAATAAAATCTGATTATTTATATTTATTGGATTTATTGTAATTGATTTCTGTGATTGCATAATTCAGTAATAGACTGAGAGGGTAATCAAATGAAAATTAATTAAATTGGACTAATATGAGTTCAATGATTTAATAAGAACAAGAAATTAATCAAATCGATAATTGTGTGAAGAGTGATCTTGCGTAAGTTCTCAATAGTTTATTGGAAAACTTCAGATCTAATTAAGGTTTTGGACAAATTGTTCATTGAGAAATTGCAATTTTCATAATTTGATTAGGGTTCATAATTTAAGGTTAATGGTTATAACTCGAGAGAGTAACCAACCCTAGGATCATCTAGGACCAATTATTTGACAATTCATAATCAATTAGGTTAGCGTTAAAGATAGGTAAAAATTCCCCTTTCTATCAATTGATAGTTCCTTTAATTGATTCTTGAGTGTGATTGCAACTGCTACTTGTTAATATTTTTTTAATTAATTCTTGGGATTGAGTTGCATGATTGAATTAAATTTTTGCCTTAGTTTTGCTACATTTTGAATTACTAGGAATTATTTTGGCCTTAGATTTTAGGGTTAGATTATCCCTTCATGGGATCGACACTTTAGGTACTACACAAATGACCTATACACTTATGAATTATCAACGCTATTAATTAGAACTTAAACACATCATAAAACCATGATCAAGTTTTTGATGCCGTTGCTAGGCAAGGCAATTAGTTTAGTTTTAGAGTTTAAGGCATTTAGTTATCTTTAAATTTTTGTTTTCATTATTTCTTTTATACTTCTGAAATTATGCTCTTAAATGAACACAAGAGTCACGAGAGGTTCCAATCACACAGCTGAAACCTTAGATTTAGAGATCACTCTACTAGAATGAATCATTAGGAAAGCTCGACGTGGAAAAGAAGAAGAAATCGCGAAATCAACAATGGCTGAGGAATGTCAGCAAAATTTGGACCACAGAGTAAATCATGGACGTTGACAATGGATCCTAATGTACTTCATAAGACCAGGGTTCAATGCAGCTAACCATGAAGTAGGTAGGCCACCTATACAAGTAGTATCATTTGAAATGAAACCAACCCTCCTAAACATGCTTCAATAGAATGTACAGTTTTATGAACTAACAAACAAAGATCCTAACAGACATATAGTGAACTTCCTTCAAATCTATGATACCTTTCGATATCTTAAATTTCAGAAGATGTGGTCAGAATTAGGCTTTTCCCTTTTACCTTTAGAAATAGAGCAAAGTCTTGGTATCATTCACTTAACCCAACTAATGTCATAATGTGGGATCAGCTAGTTTGTGCCTTCTTAGACAAATATTTTCCCCTAACAAAGGCCACTAAGATCATCAAGGAAATTACTAACTTTCAGCAAAGTGACAGGGAATCAATGTTCGAAGTGTGGGAAATATACCAGGATTTGTAATGGAAGTGCCCACGGGACAACTTAACCAAGGAATTCTTGTTAAAAACATTCTATAATGGAGTAACCCAATATACAAGAGGCACAATTGATGCTACTTCAAGGGGATCACTAATAAGAAAGATGGTTGATGCAGCAGAAGAGCTAATAGAGGAGATAAGGAGATAGCAAGTAATAGCTACATATGGATGAATGAGTAGAGTAAACAAGCTACCACCTTTAAGAATAAAAAGGAATTGTAGTTGTTGACCAAATGATAGAAATGCAAGCTAACATTAATAACTTGACTCAACAGCTCAAAAATATGAAGGCTTCATTCTCAACTCCAGTAAAGGTCATGTAACTTAAGTGTGAACTCTGTGAACAATTAGACCATAATATGGTGGATTATTTCTTAATGAAGGAAAGTGATCCAAACAAGTGAATTATATGGGACCTCAATATGAACGAGGACAATCCTTACTCCAACACCTATAATCCTAGGTGGAAGAATCATCTTAACTTCATTTGGACGAATAATGCTAGAGGATAATTTAGACCTCAAGCACAATCAGATTTCCAACAAGATAAGACAAGCTCAACGGAATCCAAGTTGGATAAGATTTTAGTTAAAATTTAAGGCATCGAGGATGCATACAGGAGGCTTGAAAGCAAATTGGAACAAGTCACCAAGAACTACGCCTCTTCAATTAACAGTCTAGAAGTCTAGGTAGATATCTACTCGGAATGTGGGAACCTTTCCAAGCAATAATGAGTCTAACCTAAAGGAACTGATCATGGCCATCACTCAGACCCAGGAAAAGGAACTTCAACATGTGAAGGAAGACGGAGATAACGGAAAAGGATAAGTAATTATGGAATTCCTTCCAAGTGAGCTTGTAATCGAGCCAATTAAGGAACCTCGACCTAAAATTCCATACCCTATTCTAGCTTAGCAAAAGTTAATTTCAACTAGGACAATAAGGAATTTTAAGGAGGTTGAATTAAACAAGGTCAACGATATAATAAAACAACTACAAACGAGGCTCACATTAAAGGAATCAGTCAAAAAGAAGGTTAAGGAGCACATTGTAATATCCCATCTCTTAAATTGTTAAGGGATTAAAGTGTTAGATTACTAGGTCTCATGAGTTGCATCATATAGAATGAATTCAACTCATTTACGACATGATTTTATGATTGCACTCATATTCATAATATTAGCATACACAAAAGAATTGTGAGTTAGACAAATTACACTCAAATGACATATTTCAGGGTATAAAACTAAAATTAATGTGACATGAACGTGCATTTCCAATGTCTTGTACTTTGGTTTATGATAAGTGTGCATTAGTCTATGTTTTTCTATATAATTGACATGTGTTTCATACATAATTGTTGTTATATTTTAGGATTCATTTTATATGATTTCATTTAGTTTGATTTTCATTGTTGTTCTTTTACAACTGATGTTAATTTAGGTTAAGAATTGACTATTTTCTATGTAGGAATGAAAATGGAGCAACTTGGAGATTGATTGAGAGATCAAAGAGGAGAGGAGGAAAGGAGTCATTCTATGGCAAATTACCACAATCGTGGGAAACATAATCCGAGAACTTATGCGAGGCTTCAATAAACTTAGGGTTTTTAGACTATAAAAAGATAATTATGTTGGAGTTATGTAAATATAATGCCCTAGAAAGCAAATGTATTTACATGTACCTTAATCTTCTTCATTTACAAATTTTTAATAAAAATATTTATTATTAATAAAATCAAAGAGTTTGGTTTTAATGAGCATTATATATCTAGATGGGACCAAGGTCAAAAGTATGTTTGTTTGTAGGATATCATACGGGAACTCGAGGGTACTATGTTTACAGTCCTTAGTATAGGCAAGTATTTGTGTCAACAAATGTGACCTTCTTGGAAGAAGAGTTTGTGAGAAATCACAAAGGAAGAAGTGAAATAGTACTAAAGGAGTTAGATATTTCATCCAAACCAAGAGTTGATATGGATATAACAGAACAAGATGATGAAATGTATTCAAGAGTTGAATTTGAAGTGCAACCTGAACATCAAGTCGTGCCTAGACGAAGTGGGACGGTTGTGAGACATCCAGATAGGTATCTAGGTCTAGGAGAAGGCTTAATTTCCATCTTAGACCAAGAGGAAACGGATCTCATTACGTATACTCAAGCTATTAATGATGTTGATACAGAAAAAAGGCTCAAGGCGATGGAATCGGAAATAGATTCCATATACACTAATGAAGTCTTGGTCCTTGTAGATCTACCAGCAGGTATAAAAGCCATAGGGTGTAAATGGAGCTAGAAAAGGAAAAGAGGATCAGATGGAAAGGTAGGGACCTTTAAAGCTAGATTGGTAACTAAAGGCTATACTCAAAAAGAGGGTATAAACTATAAGGAGACTATTTCTTCGGTTGCAATGCTTAAGTCCATCAAGATTCTTTTGGCCATAACAACCTATTTCGATTCTGAAATATGGCAAATGGATGTCAAGACCGCATTTCTTAACAGGGATCTTGAGGGGACCATTTATATGGCCCAACTAAAAGGTTTCATTAAGCCAGGAAATAAGCATAAGGTATGCAAGTTGCAAAGGTCCATTGATGGACTTAAGTAAGCATCTAGGTCTTGAAACATTAGGTTTGATAAGTCTATCAAAACCTATGGGTTCATACAAAACCTAGATGAGCCTTGTGTTTGTAAAAGAATACAAGAAGGTAAGGTTACTTTCCTAATCCTGTATGTTGATGACATTCTACTCATTAGGAACGATGTGGGAATGTTATCTACAATTAAGGGATGGCTGAATGAACAGTTTTCAACGAAGGATTTGGGAGAGACTAACTATATTCTAGGGATCAAAAAGGGATCATAGGAACAAATAGATAGCCTTGTCTCAATTAACCTACATTGAGAATATGCTTAATAAGTTTTCCATGCAAGATTCTAAGAGGGGTTTCACACCTATTAGACATGGAATCAAACATTCAAAGGAATAAGCACTTAAAACCTAAGAGGAGGTTGAGCACATGCCTAACATTCCATATGCTTCGACAGTTAGAAGTTTGATGTATGCAATCCTTTGCACTAGATAGGATATCTCCTACACAGTGGGACTGATAAGTAGATTTCAGGCTAATCTAGGAATGAAACATTGGATTGCGGTAAAGTGTATACTTAAATATCTTCTTAGGACTAAGAACTTAATGCTTGTTTACTTTGGAATTAATCTTATTCTGACAGGATATACAGGTTCTGATTTCCAATTAGATGTTGATTCAAGTAAATTTAACTTCTAGTTCTATATTTACTTTAGGAGGTGTAGCCATAGTCTGGAGGAGTGCCAAACAATCTTGTATTTCTAATTCAACTATGGAGGCTAAGTATGTTGCTGCTTGTGAAGTAGCAAAGGAAGCAGTATAGCTCTGGAAGTTCCTAAATGATTTGGAGATAGTTCTAGGGGCAGAAAAAGCCATTACAATTTATTGTGATAATAGTGGGGTATTGGCTAATTCTAAAGAACCTTGGAATCATAAAACTACCAAACATATTAAGAGAATGTTTCATCTCATAAGGGAGATAATAAAACATGGAGAGGTGGATGTGGTAAAGATTCCCACGGAGCAAAACCTTGCTAATTCGCTTATGAAGATGCTGTCTCAAAAGAGTTTTAAGGGTCACCTAGCAGAGATGGGGATGAGGGATATGTCAAACTTGCTTTAGGGAAAGTGGGAGATTGTTGGAGTTATGTAAATATAGTGCCCTGGAAAGTATTTATATGTTCCATGATCCTCTTCATTTACAATTTTGTAATGGAAATATTTATTATTAATAAAATCAAAGAGTTTGGTTATAATGCGCATTATATATATAGTCATAAGCTACAAAGATTCTTTTGTAAGTAATATACATATACATAGAGATGTATGGGAAACATTTATATTATTAGAGTCTAAATTAATGGATTCACAGTTGGACAATCAAGTTGGTTGCTTGATTATGGTTTAGACTGTAATGTTTCGATTTATCTCTATGTAAGTAAAGGAGTTTACTTTAAGGGAATGATGAGTTTCATATCATGATAGTAGTTGACCACCGATAATGGCATTATTAAATGAATCTGGAATCAAGTATGTTTTCAAGAATAAAGTGGGTTGTTACTTTAATCTTAAAACATACAACTTAAGCATT
>JAOSBN010054791.1:0-14288 GCA_027563595.1 Erythroxylum suave | reverse complement strand
CAGGAGTTTATAACAATGTAATCAAATATGACAATGTAAAACAACTCCCTTTTGAAGCCCATCGAACTCAAGCCATCACTACATCTTCAAGAGGAAATTGTGTTTAGCCAAGCATCACTTTAGGAACACTCACTACTACAAACACTTCAGCAGCATCCATGGCAACAACAACCAAATGAGAGCGACGATAAGAAGTAAAGAAAATCGGTGATGGATGAAGGTCGAGAGTGAAAATATCAAGTGACTGTGTCAGCTCTCCCCAATGTGTTTCTGTCTCTTTCTCCTCTCCTCCCCCCGAGTAACCTAATTTGGCAAGCTTTTAAACGTAGGGTCGTGGGTTAGGTCAGAACAATGAGAGATTTTTCCTAAATATGGTCAGGTTTTCGATGTTTTACCGTGGCAACAAGCAAGCTCGTCGGAACGTTGCGTCTTTCCTGGATTATTCACCATGACGAGATAATTAATCTTCGCCGTGGAGAACTTTCCTTAAAAGTTTCGCCTAATTCTTCGTTCTTCGTCGCGGCGAAAGATGGGCTCGCCATGGCGAACTGCTCTCGAAGGCTATCTCCTATTGACTTCAATTCAGCATGTTGACTTCCTTCTCCTTGAGCATCCTACAATCAAAAAATGGCAATTTGCAGTATCAATTGTTCTTAGAAAACTTAAGAGATGCAATTAATACAAATTGTGACAATTTTTACTATCAAATTGCATTAAATAAAAGTGCACACTCAAGGATTAATTTCCGCACAAAATCAAGAATTAGGAGTCGAAAAGCATAGTAAAGGCCATAAAAATGTTGCCAATTTAGATAAAAAACTTGGGCTCAATCAACGTTCATAGGGTTGATTACTCTCTTTTGAGTCATAACCATTAAACCCTAAATTATAAACCCTAATCAAATTATAGAACTTGCAATCTCTCAATTCACAAATTGCCTATAATTCTAATTGGATTTACAGCTCTCTAATAAATAATTGAGCCTCGCACGGGATCTTTCTCCATGAAATTACTAACTAGATTGATTAAGTGGTCAATTAGATTGCCTAACTCTCATTAATGTGATCTAATCATTTTTATCAAGCTCACCCTCTCAGTTTGTTACCGAAAAACATAAATTAATTAATTAATCGCAATACCCAAACCAATAAATGAAAAAGTAAGTAAATCAACATTAACTCAAAGTAAAATCCCAAAGGAGAGTTTAGAACACTATCAACAACCTAAAATCCATTTCCATACAATCCATCTCAACTTTAAATATTTAACTGAAAAAGGAAATGAAGAGAAAATGGAACTTAAGTTTGGACAAATTGGGAAGGCAGTGATGTCGAGATACCACCTGATCTTGGAAGCAATGACATCGGGATCCACTTCTTCTTCCTCTTTATTCCTCTTCTTCTTCTTCTTCTCTCTCTCTCTCTTCTTTTTCTCTCTCTTTAGGGTTTCCAAGAGTCGATGAATGTAAGCTCTTCTTTCTCTCCTTTTGATGTTATTTAAATAGTCTTTTTATGTTTTGAGTAACCCTAGGGTTTTTTTAGGGGTCCAAAAGGTCTAAAAATTCCTTCGAAATGTGAAGTTCGTAAGCATCTGTGCATCTAACCAACGCAGGCCACAATTGTGGCTCACATTTAAGCCTTCTATCACGATTGTGGGCCATTCTTGGAGCTTTTCATGATCGTGGCATGTAGGACATGATTGTGGGCCTATGTTATAGCCTGGATTTCCTTCAAAACTCATTCATTCTTCGATATTGACCCTGAAATACTAGCAAACACATCAATATAGCTCAAAAACATAATATTTAAGCTTAAAAGCTTGTACTAACCCATAAAACACTTAAAACACAAATAATTAACAAATTAACACAATTCTAACTTAAACACATACTAAGTGATCAAATTAACAGATAAACATATATCAAACTATTCCCTAAAACATGATGCAATTTACACTTATCAACACCCCCACACCTAGACGTTTGCTTGTACTCAAGCAAACTAAACAAAAAAATAACACAAAATCAAAAACACACAATGCAATAATGAGACAATAGCTTCAGCTTCATAAAACAAATTTAACTATAAACACAATCATTCAAGTTGTTCTAAATTATGAATATGCAAAATCCGTGTCTAGGAGCTCTAGACTAAATATACATATTAATCAAAACTTGAATGTCAAGTTCATTTACCCCTTTCAATTGTACACATACATTAATAATTATTTCTTCAATAAACTCTATAACTACTCCTAAGTACGTTTTCATCAAAACTTAAGTTATTTACAAGTTCGGTAGGTTTTATTAGAAAAAAATTTTTAACACCTTTTTGGACATAGATCTAGTCTTTTTACATGGAGGTAAACAGTGGTGATGAATGTTGATCCGGTTACTCGACTAAGTCATATTTTTAGTAAGTTGCTTAGTTAGAATGTCATTATAGCCTTTTGAAGCAAAGGCACACATTTGTGATGTGTTTTGATTCAATTACTTGGCTACATCACATTCTCAACTGGCTACTAGCTCTATTCATAACCCGAAGGCTAATGAAATAGTTATTTATTTAAAATTTACAAACACTTTTTTTTAATTAATGCCTACCTTTTTGCTTTAGCTACTCATTTTCATGAAAAAAAATACTAGCAAAGCTACCTAGTCAAAAGACCTAAAATTATGAATGAAGGTGGCAACTTATAGGGTGATAAATTAACACTGAATCCTAATTAACTTGCATATTTTAGCCAAAGAACCAAGCTAATAACTCTTTACAACCTAATAGATTATGTTCAAAATTAAATTGATTTCATTCTATCTAAGCCATCGATACATTCACACAATTCACACTATGCAACCTAAACACACTAATATAACAATATGCAAAATTCACAGTCAAAGCAAAACACACAACCCTTCCCACACTTGAACAACACATTGGCCTCAATGTGAAAAGAAACAAAAAAAACACAAAAGGGGGAAATAAAATACAATATATGAAAAGCAAAAACAACAACAGAAACTAGATGGGTTAGAACACGAACTCATAGTGATGTATTTGATAATGGTGAGGTGTTGAGACCAAATTCTACTGGACACTCGAAATTGCTGTCTTATCTTGGAATTGCTTAAAAAGAGTAAGAGAATTAGTAATCCCAGATCATTTCAAATAACTAAATTTTTATTTAAAATTCAAAACAAATCTAACTAAACACAACAATTTAAATCTAACTACTGAACATGCTAATTTATGGTCATTAGCTTGACCTTATATCATTGGAAATTTAGTATGGATCAATTATGAGCAGTTTGCTTCTACTCTTTTTGTTCACCATCAGTTTGTAGCCTATAAGTAAGCTAAAAATTGCAAAATGATCATAAGGAAAATATTAATAAAATTATGAAATCCAATCAAGCTCAGTATGTCCTTTTTTCAAGCGAACAGTTAACAAAACAGGGAATAAAAAACTCCCTGAATCTTTCATGGAATCTAGCAATTTGCCCAGTAAAAAGGTAAGTTATTCTCTTCTTTTTTCTTCATCATTTGCCCTCATCTCCTTTTCTTCTTTATCTTCTTAAACAGATACTTCCATATCTTCTTTAAACTTAATGTCCGTTGTCAACTATTCTTCGTCCTCTCATTCCTTCAAAGATTCGAGCATGCCAATTTTTCTGAATGAGTCGCCCTCCTCCAAATTCTTTAATACATCGTTCATGTTGAATGCCACTTGATCATCATTAGTTAGAAAGATGAGGTTCTCTTCATAGGCATCTACCAAATATTTTTTATGTTCAAGCATGGTATACTAAGATTTAAGGAATAATAGGGAGGGTTGTCATTCTTTTCTTCATCTCTTCATCTTCTACAAGATGGAGTTCAGCTTGATTTTCCACTGATTTTTTTACTCTTCCCCATTTCTAAGTATGATGTCCTTAACTTGCTCTCTTGGATATACTTCCATGTTGCTCAAAAGACTTCCTATAATTTTTATAGATAACACATTGGCATGTTGTTCCACTTGAACCTCCAAGCTAAGAATAGAAGAGGCATGAGTCCTTGTCACTTGGTCAATTTACTCTCTAGCCTCTTCTGGGACTCATCCATACTTATGAGCTTGTCCATGATCTTGTCCAGTTTGGAATCATAGTCATTGTATTTATCCTATTGATATCTATGTGCTAAACTGAATCTCAGTGTTATTAGACCAATAAAACTTTAGGTGGTTATGCCATCCCAACTAGTATATGCTAAAATAAGGATTGCTATCTCCCTAATCAACTTATGCTCCATTAAAGTTAAATTGCTCCACGTTGTTGTTTTCCCTTAAGAAACAATCAGCTATGATATATCTCTCTTGTCCACATGATCATATTCATGTTACATTGTTGTGACTGGAGAGGAAGAAGTGGCTTTTAGGCTATTTAATTGTTTGGTTAAGTTGTCGATCTCAACCTGTAATGTTGTCATTGAATTTGCAGTAATCATTCCTCCTAAGTCCCAAAAGGTTGACTACTATCTACTTCATTTTGATTTCCAAAGACAACTAATGTATGCCATGTCTTATAACAGATCTTGTACTACTTCAACTATTTTCATCATGAATGATCCTCCAACAGCTGCATCTATGGTGCTCATTATAGGTGGATTAACTCCAGTGTAGAAGGTTTGCAATAAGAATTCGTTGGGTAGGTTATGATGAGGATAGCTCCTTTGCAACTCCTTATACCACTCCCATGCTTCATATAAAGACTCCCATTCATTTTGCTGGAAATTGATAATTTACTTTATTAGTCTGGTTGTCTTGTTTAGAGGGAAATACCTATCTAGAAAAACTTGGACCAAATACTTCCAAGTTGTGATGTTGGTTGGGTGGAGAGAATTCAACTAGGCCTCGGCTTAATCCCTAAGTGTAAAGGGAAAGAGCCTCATCCTAACAACATCCTCCAACATCCCAATATATCAAAAGATGTTGCAAATTTCTAAGAAATTAGCTAAATGAGCATTAGGATCCTCATTGGCTAATTCCTAGAATTGCACGTTGGTTCGCAACATGTTTAACAGTGATGGTTTGATCTCGAAGTATTCACTGGCACTAGTGGTCGTGTAATCCCTTAATGATAGGCATTGAATTATGGCCTCATGACATCTATAAGGGTCCGTCGCTCTCCATGATGCATTTCCCCCACCATCGTTCTTTCCATCTCTTTTTAGCTTTCAATTCTTGAGATTCCCCATTATTATTTGGTGATGTCCAAGTTGAGGTATCGTATACTTTATGCCTAACTTCTCTTTTTTTCTTTTTTATAATAAAAGATGGTGAAAACACTTTACATTAAAAGAATTAAACTAATTTACACCTCCCCGGCAACAGCACCAAAAAATTGAGTATGTCGTTTGAGATTTAAAATTTATAAGCCCTCAAATACTGCAAGCACACCGGTTATGACTGTAGTATAAGAGGTGTCGATCCCACGAGGGGGTACTAGCCTAATCTTAAGTTATCTAAGGCTCAGAGAAAAGAATAAACAAAAATAAAAACTACACAAATAAACCCAAAAGTAAATATGAGAAATTGATTTAAGAATCATAAAGCGGAAATTTAAACAAAACAGAATTAAACTGAAGAGTCACACAGGTCACAATGGAAATCCATCAAGAAAGTTAATCAAGTAAATCTCTCAATTCACAAGTTACCTATAATTCTAATTAGTTCTAAAGCTCTCTAATAAACAATTGGGTCTCACACAGGATCTCTCTCCATGAAATTACCAACAAGATTGATTAAGTGGTCAATTAGATCGCCTAACTCTCATTAATTCAGTCTAATTATGCAAATACATTAATCAATCACAAATCCCAAACTAATAAGCATAAAAGTAACCAAATCAACATTAACATAAAGTAAAATACAGAATGAGAGTTTAGAACATTATCAACAACCTAAAATCCATTTCCATACAATCCATCTCAACTTTATGCATTTAAATGAAAAAGGAAATGAAGAGAAAATGGAACTTAGGTTGGAAAAATCAGGAAGGCAGTAGCATCGGGATACCACCTGATGTAACACCCCAATCCTGCCCAATGCATGCACGAGCACTAGACGGTGACACTTGTTAAGTCAAGAAGACTTCACTTCTTCTATTGATTATGATGAAAGTCAAAAAATAATAATAAAAGAAGTGTGTGAATTGTTTTCATAAATTTGTTAAGTGCGCAGATAAATATGAGTGGCACAAATCAACAAATCTAGATGATAGTTAAGTAAAAGCTGAATAAGATGAAGTGTCTAAGATGGGTAAGATGAAGTAATTAAGTCTAAGACACCAAACGAAGCATACAGACGAAGCATACAAATCAAAGCATACAAGACGATGTAATTGAAGAATGTACAAGAACATCAGTTATTTGGAGTTGGTTGTAGGACTCAGCTAATAACAGACTTTAGAAGATTCTACAAGCAGATTTCTCAAGAAGACCATTGGAGATTTAGATTATAAATATCAATCGTAGTCGTAAAAACTAACAACAATACACACAACAAAAAGAGAGAGAACCTAAAACATACTTAGATAAACTCTATGCTCAAGTGCTTATTCTTTGAAAGATATTCAGAAAGGAAAGAAAGAAAGAGAACAAAAACATCTATAATGTAAGTGTGAAAGCTCAAAATAGTATCTTTTCGAGTGAAAGGAAGGCTAGAGCCTAAAGAGGCTAAGAAAGCAAATAAAGAACACTTTGTGAAAGATACCTGAAGAGGCTCTATGAGTGTAGAAATAATACTTGTAATGGTGAAGGAAATAGTGAAATCTTAAAAAAAAAACTCTGAGGACTGGACGTAGCCCAAGGTTAAGGGTGAACCAGTATAAATCCCGGTGTCATATTTTCTAAACCTTATCTTTTTAATTTTCTTGTTGTTAGAAGAATAGATATTAATTTCCATTGTTGCATTACTCATCAAATTAAGTGCGTTGTTTTGTAATCATCTGAATTTGTCAAGAAAATCAAGAAGATTTTAAAGATTAATAAATTAGACGATTTAACACAATTCAACCCCCCTTCTTGTGTATTTTACATATTATGTGTGATTTTTATATTAACAAGTGATTTACTTCAGTTGTTATTAGAGCAAGTTTCCAAGAAACACTGTTACAAAGTGAGGACAAAGATCCATGGCTGAATCACGTGTTTTTATAGCAGAAGGTGCCTCAGTCACAAGACCCCCTACAATCAATGGTGAAGACTATCATTATTAGAAGGATATGATGCAGCTCTTCATAGAATCCACACATATTGATCTTTGGGATATCATTGAAAATGGTCCATATATCACAACAGACAATGAAGGGAAAAACATCTCTCGTGACTAGTGGTTGGTTGATTAGAAAGCTCACTTTCAATTAAACTCAAAGGCCAAGTTCGTCTTAAGTTGTGCTATAAGCAAAGGTGAATATGATAAGGTTCATCAATGCGAATCAACAAAGGAAATGTGGGACACATTAGCCATTGCACATGAAGGCACAAACCAAGTGAAAGAATGCCAGATTGGTATTCTTGTTCATCAGTATGAGTTGTTCAAAATGAAAGATGATGAGACTATTGATCAGATGTTTGGACAATTCTAAACAATTATTAATGGAATTAAAGCTCTAGGGAGAATCTACAACAGTCAAGATCATGTCAAAAAGATTCTCAGAAGTCTTCCAAAAAGATGGAGACCTAAAGTAACAGCAATACAAGATGCCAAGGATTTAAGCAAGCTGAAGCTAGATGAATTGCTTGGTTCACTGAAAACATATGAAGTAGAGCTTGATGCAGAAGATAAACCTAGAATCGATAAATCTATTGCATTGAAGGCTGGTCAGAATAATCAGAAGATTTAGAAAAATAGAAGCATATCTTTAAAGGCATTAAAGATTGAAGAAATCAAGATTGATGATGTTAGTGAATCTGATCAAGATTCAAGTGTAGATGAAGATGAGCTATCCTTCATTTCAAGAAACATTAGAAGGACGTGGAAAAAAATCAAGGGGAAATAAAGACTTCTCTTTCAAAAAGAATAGCAAAGACGATTCAAAGAATGAGGAAAGTTCTATGGACTACTATGAATGCAATAAACCAAAACATTACAAGTCTAAATGTCCCTTGCTTAAAAGAAAACAAAAGAAAAGTCAAGAAAACAAAAAGGGCATGATGGCAACATTGGAAGATCTGGATTCGTTTGAATCAGAATTCGACTCAAAAACATCAGAACAAGCAAATATTGCTTGGTAGCTGAAAGGGAAAGCGATGATGAGGTAATTTCTGACTTTGATGATCTTCAGCATGCCTATTTAGAATTTTTTAGAAGATTCACATGTTATCTTCAAAAATATAGGTTATTGAAACAGAAATTTGTTGAAAATTGAAAGAACACAAAACTCTTAGAAGAAGAAAATGTCTGCCTCAAGAAACAAGTAGATGATATGAAAAAGAAAGTAACTATAGATAAATCTGAGGAAATTAATCAGCTAAAACAAAGGAATTAATAGTCTTTTAGCAGATTTATTGAAATTTACAGAAAGTACAAAAAGGATGAATGATATGATTGGAAGTTGTAGACATCCAAATGATAAAAGCGGTATAGGTTTTAATGATAGAAATACTATTCATAATAGTAATGTCCTTCATAATAGGAATTTTGTTCCTAATAAAAAAAGAAACAATATTGTTATTATTATTCAAAGAAAAATTGTAAGACTAAACCCAAAGGACCTTAGAAAATATCGGTACCTAAGAAGGATGTAATATATACTATAGATCTCCTTACTCGGAAGAAGCAACCACCTCTAATGGTACTTGGACAGTGGTTGCTCGTGTCACATGACGAGCAGAAGGTCTATGTTCCTAGACCTCCATCATAAGCAAGGAGGATCAGTAACTTTTGGAGACAACCAGCAAAGCAAAATAGTTGGGATTGGAAAAATTGGTAAAGATTCCTTTTCGTCTATTGACAATGTTCTGATAGTTGATGGCTTAAAGCATAATCTAATTAGTATAAGTCAATTATGCGATTCTGGTTATGAAGTATCCTTCAATCAAAATTCTTGCATAGTCAAAAACGAGGACGATTTCATATTCTTTTCTACCAAAAGACGAAATAACCCCTATAAAATTAACTTAGACGATTTGAAAAGTCAAAATATTTCATGCCTTATATCAAAAGATGATGAAAAACTGATTTGGCACAAAAAGCTAGGACATGTTAGCTTTAAACATATTTCCAAGTTAGTTAGACATGATTTAGTAAAAGTTTTACCAAAGACTAGTTTTAACAAAGATTTCTTTGTGAGAGTTGTCAAAAAGGAAAACAAGTTAAAACATCTTTTTTGACTAAGAATATTGTAACTTTGTCTCGACCTCTAGAGCTATTACATATAGATTTGTTTGGTCCAACCAAAATAGTAAGTCTTAGTGGAAGGAAGTATGATCTTGCAATTCTTGATGACTTTACTAGATTTTGTTGGATATTATTTTTATCACATAAAGATGAATCTTTTAAAATTCTTTAAAGTTTTATCCAAAAAGTTATAAAATGAAAAAAGAATTTCTATTACTGGAATTTGGAGTGATCATGGTGGAGAATTTGAAAATGAAAAATTCAAGATGTTTTATGAAGAAAATGAAATTTTCCATAATTTCTCTGCTCCTAGAACTCCTCAACAAAATGGATTTGTAAAGAGAAAGAATAGGACGATTCAAGAAATGGCAAGGACTATGCAATGTGAAATGAATCTTCCTAAGTACTTCTAGGTAGAAGCTATAAATACAGCTTGTTATATTCAAAATAGAGTATTTTTGTGACCTATTTTAAATAAAACTCCATATGAATTATGGAAGGGAAGAAAGCCAAATATTTCTTACTTTCATCCTTTTGGTTCCAAATGCACTATTTTGAATACAAAATAAAATTTCGATAAATTTGATTCTATGATCAATTCAGGAATTTTTCTAAGTTATTGAATTACTTCTAATGCTTATAGAGTTTATAATCTTGTTTCTAAATTTGTTGAAGAGTCTATGCATGTAAAATTTGATGATGATTCTCATCTAGATAAAAGAGACGATTCTGATGATGAAACTCTATTCGCTCCTTTAGTTAATAACCTAGATGATTGACCACTAGATGATCCATCTGATAAAGTAGTAGATAGTTCTGAAAATATTAGCTTAAGAAAAGACTGGAAATATAAATCTTCTCACCCATAAAATTTGATTATAGGAGAAACATCAGAAGGAGTGAGAACTAGATCTAAGTTTAGAAGAGAGGTCAATGTAGCATTTGTTTCTGAATTAGAACCTAAGAAATTAATGAAGCTCTTCAAGATGAAGCTTAGATTTTAGCTATACAAGAGGAGTTGAATCAATTTACAAGGAATAAAGTTTGGTCTCTAATCCCTAAACCATCCAATAAATCTATTCTAGGAATTAGATCGATATTCAAAAATAAACTAGACGAATCAGGAAAAGTAACCTGTAACAAAGCTAGATTAGTAGCTCAAGGCTGTAATCAACAAGAAGAAACAAACTATAATGAAACATAAGCCCCTGTAGCTAGACTAGAAGCTATCATAATCTTGCTTGCATATGCTGTTCATTATAATATTATACTGTTTCTAATGGATGTGAAAAGTGCTTTTTTGAATAGTTTTATTGATGAAGAAGTTTATGTAAAACAACTCTCAGTTCTTAAAGACTTTGATAAACCAGATTATGTGTATAAACTTCATAAAGCTTTGTATGGATTAAAACAAGCACCTTATGATGGGCATGATCATCTGAGTTTGTTTTTTTATTAAAAATGACTTTATTAATGGTTAAGTAGATAAAACATTGTTTATAAAAATATTTAAAATGGTTTTATCGTTTTACAAATATATGTAGACGATATCATTTTTGTTGCAACTTCTAAAAATTTATGTTCAATTTTTGAAAATCTTATGAAAAGTGAATTTGAAATGAGTATGATGGGTGAATTAAAGTTCTTTCTTGGTTTACAGATTAAGCAAACTAAAGAAAAGATTTTTATTCATCAACAAAAGTATATCAAAGAACTTTTAGTCAAATATAAAATGGAAAATGTTAATGTTAGTAGTGTGCCCTAGGTCAATGGGCATATGTGACTTTTGTACTGACATTCTGACTTATTAATAATATGTTATGACGTATTCTTTTATATATGCATGTATATTGTTTACATAATGTGATTTACATTCCATGAATAGTATTAAGCTTATGTCATCAAGTATGTGACTTGATACTAAAACCATAAGCATTATTATGTCATTCTAAAATGTCCCTGGTCGATCATTATTGGTGGAACAATAATGAATTAAGGCTAGTATGTGTTTTTTATTGATGATCATGTTTTACTGAACATAGATATGAGTTATCAAATCAGATACATAGATATATGTTAGAGAACATATATTGAACCGACCTACAAAGAGAACACTACATGGTTTCATGTCATTAGTGATTCTCAATATAGTTTGACTTTAGTCCTTTGACCTGAAGTCATCATGGTTCTCTACATAAGGAATTCAGTATTTTGACATTAGACTAAGTTATCTTTGACCAGATAACAAATAGTCTTATATTGGACAATAAATGAATCATACGGAGGGATGTAAATGACGTAGATGGGATTTGTGCCTCTCTTAAATGAGAGAAATATCATTTGGGCCTCTTGACAAGTGTGTCTAAAGAAATGCATGGCCATGCTCAAATGAATTGATGAGGATTCATTAATGTCATTTGTTATAGTCAATCAACTTGGGAATCAAGAAACTATGATTAATCAAAGGTTGACATGTACCATGCCTTGTGAGTAATCTTGATATCATGTTACAAAGGGACTGAGTTTATAACCATGGTTGCAGGTTAAATCGGATTACCAATCCTCATTTGATTTGGGTAGTCATAATGTCTTGCTAGAGGCAACTTATGACTTATAAGCCTTGAAGTGTGATCAAGCCCATTGCCAACATCAAATGAGCCTACAAGGTCACATATAGAGAGTGATGTAATCTGGGCTCATGCTCTTGGGCCTAATTTATTAGGCACGGAATAAATATATATGGATATATTTATTGGGCCAGACTGAATTAAGTTGTTGGGCTTTTATTATATAAGATATAATATGAGTCAAAACTTATTGGGCTTCCATAATCCTAATGGGATTAGGATTATGATATTCTTATTCCTAATAGGAATAGGGATCAGGGTTTCTCTATAAATAAAGAACATATGTCTCATTATTTATGACACAAAAAAAACCCTAGCCACCTAAAAACCTAGTTGTTTATTCTTCTTCTGAGAGAAACATTAGTGCGGCGTTCTAAAGTGTTTAAAATGTGCTAGCACATATCAACCACTACCCGGATCGTTCATCCTCGTGTGGATACTAGTAGAGGACGTTCGTGTGTTGCAGCGTCTACAGATCTGAAAAACAAAATCAATCCGCGTCAAGAGACAATTTCGTACTAATGTATAATTTTCTACTATACTTCTTGTTGTACTATGGTCCATTCCGCTATGTATTGTGAATACTCAGGCCATAGGCAATCCAACAGTGGTATCAGAGCTAGGTCTTATGCTTCTGTATAGGCAAAAAATATGCATGTTTTGATTACATGTACTTACGGATTTGGATGCATGATGGGAATGTGATTTATGTTCATGCATGTTGTTTTCAGAATTGTTTACTTTCTTAGTACATTATGTAAATATATGACAAGAAAGAAGTTTCGGCCATGGAAGTTGATTACATGAAGATGTATTTCGATCATGGCTTGTTTCGGCCAAATGAAGAGTTCAAGCATGGAGATGTTTATGTGATGTTTGTCTCAGCCAAAAATGTTTCGGCCAAGACATATGTTGATTTCTGAAACTTCCTTCGAAGGTGGCATCTAGGGTTATGGTCGAAAATGCATAAGTGACGCCTGCTAGGGTTTCCACTATGTAAGACATGGATTCGGAATAGGAAACCACAAATATCCATGTTTGACAAGGATACTAAAAGGGAAGAAGAAGAGTTTATATATGATATGGATTCAGAAATTTGAGAAATTAAGGACTTCCTTATTAAGAGTACGTATATGATATGGATTCGGAAATTTAAGAAATTTAAGAACTTCCTTATTAATAAACTGTGGATTAATAGCGGGACCGCCGTTTGTGACACGTGATTCTTCGTTAGGTGTTACATATTTTGGATGGCTTTACATATTTTTATTTATATTATTTAAATATTTATATGCATGTGTAAATTACTATTCTACACTTCTAATTATATACTCGAGTATGTTGTAGTATAGGATTAGAACTAGTATAGGAAAAACACCCTTACTAATAAGATTAGTAACTTTCATAATGTACTAAGAACGACCCTCATGACAATATTAAGTTTATATGCCTTCTATAAAACTTTACCCATGTTTATCTCTAGCTTATCCTTATATGGGTTTTGCCAAACCAAAGCATATGAGAATCATCTAGGGAAGACATTTGAATAATGGTGCTATTCATAGGTAAAGTATGGTTAAACTTAACTAAGCTATCAAAACGATTTTGGGCTTAGGGCATAAGATTGGGTTTTACTTACATGCAATACATAAGATGTAATTTAACATAAATGCGTCATTACATATGATGTAATTGAAAAGAGTTTTCTACCTAAATAACTAAATCTTGAGTGTTAAGCCAAAGCTTTCTTAGGACTTAGTGAAATATGGATCTTGTTTCTTCCAATTTCAAATAGAGGGTTATTAAACTGAGTGGGAGCTTATACCTCTTAATAATAAGAATGTTAACACTTTTTGCATAATATTGTAGATTATGGCATCCATTCCATCCAACAACCTATCTATGCGATCTATCATAGAGAAAGAAAAGCTTAATGGAACAAATTTCCTAGATTGGTATAGGAACTTAAGAATTGTTCTCAAGCAAGAAAGAAAGCTTTACATCTTAGAAGAACCCATCCCTAAGGAACCACCAGCAAATGCACCTAAGGCTCAAAAGGATGCTTACATGAAACATATCAATGACTCTACGAATGTGTCATGCCTTATGTTAGGCGCCATGATCTCTGACCTTCAGAAGGATTTAGAGGAAATGGAAACATATGACATGCTTGCTCAACCAAAATCTATGTTTCAAAAGCAAGCACGCGAAGAGAGGTTTAGAACCACTAAGGCACTGAATTCATGCAAGATGACTCCTGGTACATCTGTGAGTGCTCATGTTCTC
>JAOSBN010054780.1:0-14289 GCA_027563595.1 Erythroxylum suave | reverse complement strand
AGAGTTGAAGGTCTGGTTGTGTCAAGTGCTCACTAGCTGTCTAGAAGCTGACAAGTTCCAGCGACGGTTTGGATACCTATCTGTTTTCGGCTTCAGTTGTTGCATATTAGTGACTTGGGAAGCGGCGCTTGCGTAGGTATCCATAACATTGAGTTGGATTTCAACGTATTGACTCTTCCGACTTTCAGGCTACTTCAAGAAGCTTTTGCTAAGTGAGTGTCACTCTTCTCGAGGCCGGGAACATCCATGCTAATGTTTGATGAAGTGGCGGACCTGCTGGAGTGTGTTGGGGTTACTTATTGGCGTGGATATGTTCGACTTCAGTATACATGTGCCTGGCTGAAATGGCATCAATGTGAGTATGGAGGCCGATAGAAGTCTGACGATGTGAAGCCTAATGTTTGACAGCGCCCCTATAGCGGGCGGACAGTATTTTTGGGTAGCCATCTTGAGCCCACCACGATACAAACGCTTCTTGAGCTACATCACAGGTGTGTATGCCCGGATATGCCATCGTCATTGGACGTGATGATGGATTCATGTCCATGAAAACCAAGCGGAGTTGACTTGCATATAGGTTGGTTGACATCTTTGGCTTGGGTGGCAACCATCGGTACTGGAATTATCTTTGTGGGAACGCTGATTGAGGGCGTGATTGTCATGGATTATCCAGACTATCATAAGGAATCCTGGCAGGGAACGCTGTTCAGTTGGGCTGTCATTGCGGTCGCCCTCGCCATTAACACTCTCCTCGCCGGTATATTGCCGTTCCTAGAGGGTACGATATTGATCTTTCATATTCTCGGATATGTGGCCGTCATGGTGACAATGTTGTATCTATCTCCAAAGGTGCCAGCACGCGACGTCTTTTTCAAAACACTCAACCTTGGAGACTGGTCTACTCAGGCTTTATCGATATGTGTCGGCTTTACTGGAAATGTGGCTACATTCGTTGGTGAGTCCGGACCACTGTTGCTGATTGAGGAGATGAGTATTATTGACAGTCGCTGTCACCAGGGGCTGATGCAGCTGTTCATGTGAGTTGGTCGCTTGCTAGAAATCGAAAAGACCTGATCTTAATCACTTGTAGATGTCCGAAGAGATTGAGCACGCAGCAATTGAAGTACCCAAGGCCATATTCACAACCTTGCTATTGAACGGAGCTATGGGGTACGGTGTCATACTTGCCATACTGTTCTGCATGACAGATGTGGACGGCGCCATAGTAAGTCTCGTCAACTTGAGCGTGTTGAAATTGCGCGCTGAATTGCAGCAGAATACGAAAACCGGTTACGCTTTCATGGAAGTCATTTCAAACGGGTGCGGCAATCTGGTTGCAACGATACTGTCTTCAATCGTCATTGCCCTGATTTGGTGTGCCGTTATTGGATTCCTGGCCACCGCATCGCGAATGATATGGTCGTTCGCTCGAGATCGAGCTCTACCGTTCCACAAGATTCTGCGAAAGGTGTGCTTGACCAGTCGAAGAACGTCTGCAGAATGAGCCAATACTGACCTGCTTATTTGTTGCAGGTCCACCCAACCACATCGATACCCATGTATGCGGTGCTTCTGGCGACGATTGTTCCATGCCTTCTTGCACTGATCTATATTGGTTCACCAACTGCTTACAGCGACGTGTTGTCGATGTCAGTTTCGGGCCTTTATGCATCGTATCTTGTTCCGTGCACCTTACTACTGTGGCGTAGAGCTACTGGACAGATTCAACCATACAACGATCATCGCTACAGTATGACAGAAGAGTATGCGCTGCGGGGCAAGCGGAGTATGTCGAAGAAGAGCGAACCGTTCGAGAGTGAGCAAGTAGTTGATTTCACGTTGATGTGGGGTCCATGGCGTATTCCTGGAGCTTTCGGAACCGTCAACAATGCTTTCGCCTGCATATATTGTTGCTACGTGCTGTTTTGGAGTTTTTGGCCTCAACACGCGCATCCGACGGCAAGCCAGATGAACTATGCGGTGGCCAGTTTTGTTGGAGTTCTTCTGTTCAGCATCATCTATTATCTTATTCTGGGCCGTAAGGAGTACAAAGGACCATTGGTGGAACTCGGCACTCGCGTGCTTCCAAGGCGGTGATCTGGCATTGATGTATTGGAACTAGCTCGGTCAATACATACGCACTTTTGTGTCAGAAATTAGCTCCTATAAGTTTCGTCGGGAATACAACTTGTGATGGCAGCAACCCACGATCGCCCTCGACAATCTTGCGCCAGAGCAAAGCCACGGATCCAGGGTGCCATGTATATTCTGAGTGATTTGCAATGGACGAAGTCGTTTGATGAATTTCGCCTTACATGCTTGTGGCAGAAGACGTGTTTTGTATCGTAAAGCATCAGCGCGAACTACATGCAGTAAATGACGCGGATGCATAAAGTCTGATCGAGCTCATCGCGCACGTCAATCCTTGCTGGATGCCTAATGACAAGGTTGGCATTGAGAGACCTCGAATTAAAAGCGACGCGTCTCCGACCGCGCACTCCCAAGGATTTGGGAAGGAAACCCCTAGACGTCGATCTCCAAATTTTAGTTAAACGAAGTTGTCATTCTCGCGCTCGTCCTGCCACGGATGACGCCATTGGGCCCCAAGGACAAATCTGCTTCCCCACGTGCCTGGACTCGCACGGATTGGCGTGTCTGCGCTGGATTGCGGGCTTTTTTCGTCTTGCGCGAATGCATATAACAAAAGGTTTCCCCCAGATCTCACGTTCTTTGACCACCTCAGCTTAGCAATACACCCGATTCCCGCACATCGAACGTAGCATAGCCAAAATGAGAGCGTATTGGTTTGACAACACTGAGGTACGCGACACCTGCATATCCCGCGCGGCCAACCCTGATCTAGCCATCTTCACTCCCACCGGGCGCTGACAACTGCCACGCAGGGCGACCAACGCCTGCCTCATGATTCAGGCAAAACAGTCGATACCGCTAAACTGGCCTCGCTAGGCGTTCTTTACTCCCACCATCCTTCGACAGAAACGGTCGATGACCTGGCGACCGAACGTAGTTACAAGAACCGAGATGAAATAACGGTAGCACCGGCCTCCATGGGTGACGCATATGAGTCAAAAGTGAAGATGTTTTTCAATGAGCATCTGCATGAGGACGAAGAAATTAGATACATTCGTGACGGTGCCGGCTATTTCGATGTACGTAGCGAAGGCGATGACTGGATCCGAATCAGATTGGAGAAGGACGACTTGATCATCCTGCCGGCAGGCATTTACCATCGTTTCACAACCGATCAAGATAATTATATCAAGGCTTGGAGATTGTTCAAGGATGAGCCAAAGTGGACACCCCTGAATCGTGGAGTTGATACGGATGACAATTCATTCCGCAAGGAATACCTCCAGGTCAGAGGATGAGACTGGTGAAGACGACGATTTCGCTCTGTCCATATTGGAGTTCCTCGAAAATGAAATTTTTGGTTGAGATGCTGAAATTTTCAAGTAAACGTGCTTCGGCAGGCCAGCAGTCTGTCCCTAAAACAAGTTGACACAGTAGCGCCGCTTGATCGTCTGACTCCGATGGCGTCCATTACGAGTTCTGAATGAGACGGCACCGAGACAACGTCCCGAAACCCTAGCACCAGTGGTCTTGTTTGTGCTCAGGATAACCCTCCTTCCGTGAAGGATTTTTGTACACCTGCAAACAGAAGTTTCCTTCCATGAGCAGATCCGCCGGACCATAACGACGGGATTTGGCTGAGCTGAGATAGGTACAACCTTGAAATCTCAGAATAGTGGGCCGAGTCGATCAGCAGAGATGGCAGGATAGCCTTGACTTGCAAATCCGAAACGAAGGATTTGCTGATCTGTCTTGATTGATGTTTGTGAAATGGCAGGTTCAATTGCAGGTTATTGGAATTCCACTCCTGAATGGAGAGAGGCAATGCAGGACGTGTGTTGGTGTCAGATCGCCGCCCGTGGCGAATAATCTGTGTAGATAGTTGCATCTATCGTAAACCCATTTTCAACTCGGTAAAGACCCTGGCATCAACCTCTGATCCCGTTCGTGATCGTCATCATCCCCGATTACAACCTGACTGCTTCTTCGTCGTCCGAGACCAGAAGGTCGCAACCGTAGCCCTTGGACAAGTGCTTCGGCTTCTTCTTGTGTTGGAAAGCTATCGTTTGTTCTCCGATGAGTTGCCATACCTCCTGAGCTCTTGGAACCAGCAGAACCTTCCTGACTCATAGGTCTACCGTCATCTTCTTGTCCCTCACGAACTCTGGTCTTACCCATACGAGGCCATAGGCCAGGAAGCGGCACGACCTGGACTCTTGGCTCAACAACTCTCTCCTCGAACCAAGACTGGATGCGGGCTTCCACTAATTGTGCAATCTTTGGGACGTCTTGTAACCGAGAGCGAGAGCCGATCAAGCTCTTTACTGAAAGATCAAGCCGGTAGTCCGGTAGAAAGGAGAAGGCTAGATTGGTCTTTGGTTTACTTGAAGGAGGCTGTAGACCATCGGCGTCCGGAGATGTGTGATCCGACGCCGGGACGAAGCTGATCGAGAGAGTGCCGGAAAAGCGAACAATCGATACGGTCAATGCCACAGGCAGAATGGCGGAAAATGGTTTGGGATAGTTCAGGACTAAATTCGTCTCTATTCCAAGAGTGATGTTGTCATCGGACAGGTCGACATCCATCAATGCCTGCAGCCTGCCTCCTGTTGCACTGGCAGACTCATCCTCGACAGCAGTTACTCGAACATTACTGAAGATAGGGAATTCTTCACCGAGCGAGATCTCGGTGATCTTGATCTCATCAATGAACGATGGCCTCTTGGTTGGATCGTTGATCGCTTTGGAAAGACTAGTCAAGACTGAGGGACGATCGGGGGATAGATCTTTCAAGTTGTATGCAGTCTGTCTGTACTGAGCAATGGTTTGTGCTAGCAAGACGTTGAACCAATCCAGACTCTCCGGTTGATGTGTGGTGTTCTTGTTCTTCCCAATCCCCTTCAATGCTATCTGGTAATACGTCTTTCGCAGTATGGATGCAATATCGGTTGCGTTTTGTGGTACGGGTCGAAGAACATTGTTTGCACTTGGCTTCTTGCGCAGCGACTGAGTTGGCGTCTTGTTGACGAAGCTGTGAAGGGAACTGGTCCGCACATGTTTGGGTGTCTTGACCGAACTGCGTGACTGAGGAGAAGGTGCCTCACCGAAAATGAAGAACTTGATAAATGCTCCTAACACTAGGATCACTGAAAGCTGGCCCAGGAAGAACCCCTCTGTGAAGCTCAAACCTGAAGACATCGCAACCTTACGAACGACTGAGAAACATCCGTGCCCACTGAATCCCGTGCATTGTGGTCAGTGAAGATGCAGTCAGCCATCAGGACAGCATCACTGCAGCATATAGATGGTGGTCATTGGTCACTGAAGCTGGACGTTGAAATGATATTCCACTGTGTGGAGGAAAGTTCGCCGGCTGATGCCAGCCAAGCAGGCTGCGGCCGACTTCGCTCTAGAGACTATAAATTTTGCACTCGATATCATCTCTCGTTCACTGAACAAGACACGGTAATCGTTGGAGTTGTAGCCGCCACATAGAGTCTGGCTGAGAAGCGGCTGAAAAGTGTACGACTGAAATGTCCTGAAGAAGGTCTCCTGGAAGTACAGCTGCAGAAGTCTATTAAGGCATTCTTAATTAAAGTCTTCGGCGAGTGCCTAGCATGTTACACTACTCCGTCAACTACAATATCACCTGCTATACCAAAAATCCTTGCCCGTCGAGACTGACTATGTGCCTTTTCTTGTTCGCTGTTCCAAGACTCTCGGAATGACCTAACGCACTCAATAAAGACCAGCTCCGTATTGCGCATTCCTTCAATCGAACACAATCACATATTTTTTACCGTGGGAGCTCCCCAATGACTCGTAAACGCCCACGGCATCCCCAAGCTTGATCTTCTCCAGCTTGTCGTCTTCGACAGCCTGGTAATGTCCAGCTTCGAAGTGCGGCGTCATATCCCGCAGGTCGGACGCAGTTTCAGACAGTGTCGATATGACAGAATTGCACCCAATAATTGACTTCTCTTCCCGGTAGACGTGTTTCACGTCAATGTTCATCTCAGTCGATCCTTTGCGAGGAGCAGATATGTAAGCGAATCTGCCACGCTTGGCAAGACACGTTATTGCAGCGCTCATAAGATCGATTTGTCCTGTCGTATCGATCGCGACGTCTGCCCCTCTGCCGCTGGTCAGCTCGTGAACGCTCTCCAGCCTCGGGTCTGCGATCAAATTGACATCTGCAGTCTCCCGTCGAGCTGCCTTGAGGACCCTGCAACCTTTCTGCGCCGCGATCTGGCAGGCTGCGGATCCCACAGCTCCTGTAGCTCCACTCACAAGGACGGTGTCTAGAGGCTGAGTGAAGGCACGTCGAACAACTAGCGCGGCTGTGGTAAATGGGACGCCGACAGTGGCAGCTTGGGCAAAGCTCAGGTTGGCCGGCTTGTAAGCAATGGCTGATTCTGGAATCAAGCAATACTCTGCGTGCGTTCCATCCATAGAGAATCCCAGTGCGTCACCACTTGTTCCATAGACAGCCTTGCCTATAAGGTCTGCTCGACCTTCCACAACTGTCCCTGCGTAATCTCGGCCAGGGATCCGTGGGAACACTGTTTCGTGAAAGCTACCGCTGGTATTAAGGATGTCGCTGGGATTGATGGCCGCTGCACGTATCTTGACGAGAACGTGTCCATCCGAGATTACAGGCCGAGATACATGCTTGACCGACAGATGTGTATTTGACCTGCCATCAGCAACTACATACAGCGCTTGCATCTGCTGCTCAGACATGGTACCGGACAGAGAGTGAATGTGCAATAGAAGATGTTCGTTACTTACAGAGGTCTAGAGAATGACGAGAGATAGCATGTACTTATGCATGCTTGTTGACGCTCGATCGCGGCTTGAGTTTCGCAGCGTGACGGACGGGTATCGCGGTATTTGCGGGTGCGATGATTCACCTTACTAACATATCAGAATGCGCAGAATTGCTTCTGAGAAACAAAAACACCGCGTCCAATTCATCCCGAGGGCTACAGTAGCGTACGCTATTGCATAGTTCAACACGTTCGGCGCCCTAGAAACCGTCCGAGTCGCGATATCTCCTCAATCGAGGTTGAGGCTGTCTAAACAAAACCTTGGGGTCTCACGTGATTTTGCATGATCCTGACCGTACAAGTCGCCACTAGCTTCAAGAGCGTTTTCGCGTCTCATTCATTGGTTGACATGTCAACAGCCACCAGATCCGCCTCGCGTCCACAACCTCCGTCAGACGCTGCGCAGAGGACTCAATCGATCCGCAAACGTTCACGTAGGGCGTGTCTCCCCTGCAGGCGGCGGAAGCGGAAATGCGACGGCCAATTTCCATGTCGAACGTGTCAAGAGTACGAATACACGTGCGCGTACGAGGACGAGGAACAGATAGCCGAGCAGGCGGAAACACGCGTCGAAGCTCCAGAAAGGACAGAAGCCACTGCCGCGGAATCCGTGCGAGACACGGCGACTGTCAGCCATGAACCACCACGTCGAAGTGGCAAGGTCTTCGAGCCGGACAAGCGTCGTTTCTACGACGAAAGCAGTGCCATCTCATTTCCACGTGCTCTCGCGCTGTCACTGAAAGCTGGACTTCCGCCACGCATTCACTCTTTTGCATACAATGTCGGTGTCGTTCCAGAACAATTCCTCGAGTCTGCGAACCGTCGCCTGTGTCACATTGTGACCCACGAGGAAGCCCAAATATACACGCAGAAATATTTCGAGGCTGTAGATGAATCATTTGGAATCATCAAGAAGGATGCATTCATACAGAACCTGCAATCATTCTGGCAAGCGCAATCTTACTCTTTGCAGTGTGAGACTGTGACCTGCTTCGTGATACTATTGGGCTCGTTTTTCCTGTGGCGATCCCCGCTTCCTCGAGCTCGAGAGCTGGCTCACCATGCACAGGAGCTCCTCGACCGGAGCAACTTCCATGACGCTCCATCTCTATTGCATGAAGAGCATGCCCAGGCCTGGCTTCTTCGGACCATATACCTGCGGTGCACGACACGACCCAACATCACATGGATTTCAAGCTCAATCGCTCTGAATGTAATGGAATCACTAGGCTTGCATCGAGAACCAGACACTCTCGAGAAGCTAGAGCTGAACATGCCCCCAGTAAGTGCCGAACAACTCGAAATTCGTCGAAAACTTTTCTGGACAGCATGGGCTCTCAATCGCCTCATGTCGTTCGAGATTGGTCGAAGTGCTACCTTTGTCTCTGACATCACCAGCGATTTACCTTCGACTACTTCTTCAAGTTCAAATTTTGGTATCATCGAAGCATGTCTGTTCCTTTACCCGACCGGATCTCATTCTGCCAACGAGCATCCTGAGCAGTGTCTTGCTGCAATCTCACGGTCCGCTGAGGCCGAAGGCTCCCGAGATACGATTGTCGCTCTTGTACGGTCCGAGCTTGCTTGCGGCCTGTACCGCGAGATCTACAAAATTGGCTCACACATCAGCGAAAGTGTCGGGAAGCATTTGGTTACAATTGTTGGTCATGGCCTTATGGCTGCACGTCAACTCCTAGATCAAGAGCATCCATGGTGGATGTTGGTCAGCGTTCCTTTCCAGTTCATTTGTGTGGCTGTCGCGGTCGGCAAGTCTTTTGTGCTGGAGTTGCTTCCTGAGGCTGTGAAAGTCTTGAAAGACGTCAGAGATCTCTTTGGCACACATATGGCGAAGGAGGCTTTTGAAACGGCTCAACTGCTTATCAAACTTGGCATACACAACAAAGACAAGGAACTTGCAGCTCTCAACAGTGCTCTCGAAGACGATTCCGGCTTTGGGGTCTCTACACCGGACTTTGGGGCAGACTTGGACTGGGGATTTCTATTTGATGACCAAGTCTTGCAATAATCATGACTCTATACCGTCGTTCTCAGATGGAAGTGCAACTACAGCCAGGTTTTGAATTACGCAGCAAAATCGCTTGTTAAATGGGTGAAGTCCTAGGCCTCAGAAAATGAATTGTTGCGCAGCGCGCCGCCAGGTAGAAGGCTCTCGAATAATTCAATCAGTCGACTGCGGGTACTGGAAGGCCATTGTAGAAAGTGATTTTCTGACCGCCAGCCTCCATCACTTCTCTTGCGATGCTTTGACGCAATGCGGCGGTCTCTTCGATGCTTACCATGTTGAACTCGTGCTTCAATAGTTTGGTGTTCAATGGAACCCCATACTTCTCTGCCATGGCTGGATCTTCTACTTCTCCAAGGCTTACAAGCAGCGACTCCTTGACACCGAATACCGGGTCATGCGATTCGTAAGGGTCTCCTTTCAAAGTCAAGGCCCTGCGATCTGGTCAGCCAAGCTCTCATGAAAACAATGACACTTACGTAATATAATGATCGAAACCTTCTTTCTCGAACATGAAATGCACATGTGCTGGTCGAAACGGATGGCGTCTCAGCACTCGGAGCAAGTCACCAACTGGTCCATCTGTTGGGACCGGATACGGCACCGGAACGATACCTTTGAACGAAAAGGTGCCATCCTTGTCGGTATGTAAGATGCCTCGACCTGATGGCCCTGTTCTATCTTTGTACTGAACATCATAAAAGCCATGAGAGTCCGTTTCCCAGACGTCTACCTGGGCACCTTCAAGGACGTTCCCTTTCTCGTCCTTGACAGTACCGATCACGAGCAATGGGATTCCGTCCGGATCACTTCCAATATCTTGCCCATTCGCCAACTCGTTCGCATCGTCGGTGTGGAATGGTCCGAGGACTGTGCCTTCCGTTGAGCCAGGCGGTTTTGGATGATCGATAGCGTCGACAAGCAAGGATACGCCCAGTACATCGCACAGAAGAATGAACTCCTGGATCAAGATGGTTAGCATATAGTCAAAAAAGGTCACAGTCTAAGCCCTACCCCTCGTGTCTTTGAACACATTTTCCCGACCTGAGTGAGAAATTCCATGCCAATTTCCCATTCCGCCATACTCAGGCGTGTTTCTCTTACAAAGTCATGCAGATGCTGGACAACTTTTTCGATCAGGAACCTGACTCTTGGATCTTTACACCCAGAGTTGATTAGATGCACATTATCCGTGATGTTCTCCACAGTCAAATCTTTCATGGGAGGGTAGTCTGTCTGAGAGGGATCCATGATTTTGTCGAGTCAGGTCTGAATGTTTCGATTGGACTAGTGGATTTGTTCAGAGTAACACTGCCACCGACATGAGGTAGACTAATCGTTAAGTATGAGATCGAAGAGTATCATTGACTGCCTGAGGCTCAATCCTCCCAGTTGATATCAGACATGGCTAAAGCGGTAAAAGCGGAACATAGGATTATTACTTTCACTCCATGACAGACTGCATCGTTGAAGCCGCTAATGCAGAAGCACTGGATTAGGTCAGCCAATGGGCCAACTGTGGATGGTAACTTAGACTTGCCAGGTCTGCATTCACTGCTGGACGGGATCCTACCATAGCTTTCACAAACGGAGCCCACTAGGCAGTGGCCAATCCTATGGCTGCCTCAGATCAATGCGAAATGCTACGTTCTGCAACAACGGCGTGCCGAGTGGTCCATTCGGTGATACGAGGCTTACTGTCTGGTGGATGTTGTGGACGAGCACAAAGTGGTAGCAGAACCCTACAATTCTTCTGAACGGTATCGTCCTCTAGGCATATGCTGGACCACGACTTTCACACAGTAGGTCTGGTCAAATTAATGCCCCACTCATGTGCTAGTGCGTCTCTTAGACTGTGTCAGCTATGTAAGGTCATCTTTATAGTACGAGTCAACTGCATACACGGATGTCTTCGCAAACTTCCACCAAAATCGCAGTCGTGCGTTACTTCATTTGTCAAAACCGAGTCCCAGTCGGAACAAACTCTCGAATGGTACTATACGGATCTATCAGGATGATCAGTCATGTCACATCCAATGTGTTTCATGGCCGAGATCATGCATTACCTTTGCCATGTCCCAGACACCATCTGTGGCATAGACATCCCTCCATAGTGCTTCCAAAAGCTCGTCTTTTGAAGCGGCCCGAGCGATAATGACGTTACCAGTGACCTTCTTGATTTTTTGCGCCAGAGCATCCTCTTCCAGCATCATTCCACCTAGAAGCCACAGCTTCCCGCGGTCTGGCTCCATGTCTGCCACATGTCTCCTGTTCAGGTCAGCCGAGATGCTCGAGAAGGTAATATCGGACTTGTCAGCTTGGACAAGGATGACAGATCAATACATACTTGCCAAGGTGTGGTCTCTTCTCATGTGAGTCTTCACAGTCTGGAATGATGACAAGCCACTCTTGAGATGATGTTTCGGCGGCTTGACTAGCTGTGCTGGACGACATGTCGAAGGTAGGTCCTGACTGGACTTGAGACAAGAACGAATAAGCCCTTCAGACGCAGGAAAGACAGACATATAAGGTTCGATCCTCAATGGCCCAGAGACTTGCTCTGGATCTGGTCTCGTGCTCGGCTTTCTGACTTACAGTGGTTGAGCGGAATTTTCGGATCACACAACAAGCTCACAGCAATCCTTGTCAGCTACTCCTCCCTGCAAGTAGTGTCACACTACTTTCCCTAACTTGCAGGTTGTGACGACGTGTTCGTCTCAACGTTTCTACCATCAGGCACTAATACCTTCCAGGCTGTGATATGATATGTAATCCAGAAGGATCATCTACTTCAGCCGAAGCCACTGCATAAATGTGACGAATAACATATCAGTGGCTTACAGATCCAGTATCCCGATCATAGAAGCTCTGATCGTTGGGAGTGGAGACACCGGTTGAACGGCAATTGCGGTAGCTGCGGACAAGGCTATATCAACAGCTCCCGTCTAGTAGTGATCACCCTTGACTACAGTAAGGCTACAACTGACCTCATGGTCAGAGATACCAGGTGTGTTGCAAGGATTACTTGCAGATAAGAATACAGACGGCACTTTATGGAGATAGGGACGAGCATTTCGATCCTTTCTTCTTCCAAGAATTCTGTCGAAGACTACATTGTTAAAACGTAGGTCTATAGAAAGCCATGTCACGTCTCCCCAGTCTTTCGCCGCAGCAGCTTGAGGGAGACCAGAAGGCATTCTATAACGAGCTTTCAGAGATTGTGTCACGCCACTTTGGTAACCAGTGAGTCAACAGTACAAGTATCCTCAGCTGACGTTGCGTGTTGACACATCAGTTTCATCACCAAATCCTCAACGGACTCCTTCATCGGCCCTTTTGGCATATTCATGCTCACTCCCATTCTCGGCCGTCCATTCTTCGAACTCACCGTCGCTCTATCCAAGATCCCCGGTCTTTCGGTCCGCCTTCGAGAGATTGCCATCCTCACAGTCGGCGCACATTTCAGAGCCTCGTACGAGTTGTACGCCCATGAGAATGTAGCTCGGGATGTTGGTGTCTGGCCCAGTGTGGTCGAGCAGATTTTGGCTGGCAGGAGACCGGACATGTTCGAGAGCTTCAACGACAATGGTGTCAAAGAGGAAGAGAAGGAGGAGATCAAAGCTGCGGGTGTGGTCTTCGATGTGTCAAAGGCACTGGTTGAGACACCTGGCCCGTTACGGCAAGACTTGTATGACCGAGCCATGGAGCTGTTAGGGCAAGATGGAACATTGGCTTTGATACAGTTTGTTGGATTCTATGCGTACACTTGTGTCATCTTGAATGGATTCGACACCAAGGTGCCAGTACCGTCAATCTGATCTGTTAAATGATGTTCATTCCATTCTACTCCCTCCAGATACTCAGTCTCATGCTTCCTTCTCTTTTTTATATGCTTGTCATCCATCTGATGACTAAGTAAATCTAAAGTTACTTTCATCAGACAAGATCTGGAATTGAGATTGACTAGCATGTGTTCGTATTATCATCTCGACGGTTAGAAATGAATAAATAGCTGAGCATAAAGAGTCATGAGTAAGCAGCTCATCTTCTATGGGCATGTGATATAGTGTATGTGTGCTTCTTGAACAAGTAGATTGAGTTCATCGCACCAGTAACACCATGGCAAGCACAGAACATACGCTAACTAAGCATCAAATCATCAACAGGCTCAAATCACGGTTTGATCCAACCCCCACAACAGCGGCACAGTTTGACACATTGCTTGGAGATGAGCTGCTAGAACTTCAATTCTCACCAAAGTGCTCGTAAATCGATGAGCTGATTCATGAAAAGCCATAACAGCCTTTATGAGATCCGAACGGAGGAGTGTATGTTACTGCAATCAGTCTACGATGTCACGACGAGCTTGGTACCCGCATCCAAAGACTACAGAGTTTAAGGAGCGTCTTGCGCCAAAATTCTCTTTCCAAGAAAACATTGATACGAAGGCAACAACGTCGAATCAGCGCGATCTATCATGATGATGTCGACTTCTTCCACTCCTGAGCCGCTAGCTCACGGACATCCTCCATGATTCCATCTGGATCCTCGAGCGCAGCATAGTGGCCTCCGTCGTTACGTTCTGAAGAGAAGATTCCTGTCAGCGAAAGCACAGGTGCACGACAATCAAGAAGAGAAACTTACCTTTGTAGTACACCAGATTTCCGGTTCGCTCGACGGCTCTCTTCGAACTCGGCTCAGTATCCCAATAGAACGACGTATATCCGAATGGTATCGTAATGCGATTGTGCTCCTCCATCGCGAAGCTAGCGAAGTTCTCATGCCTCACGTTCTCGTAATAGCACAGCATACTTGGCATGATACAGTCGGTGAAGTAGTACAAGCTTGCCGTGGCAAGGATGCATTGCGTCCAGTATCGTCTTTTCTGTTTCTCTGGGTCGGCAGCCTCATTGTACTTCTCACCTACCCAGGTCAAGATTCCCATTGGGTTGTCGTTGAATCCGAACCCGATGGTGTGCGGCCTTGTGCGCATACAGACAGCATATCCCATGTGGTTCTCCAACCAGTCATCTACACGATCTTTGACTTCTTGTTCTCGATTGGTAAGCTCGATGCCATCTGGCAGTGGTGAAGGTGCGAAGTTGAAGTGAATGAGTTTGCATGAGTCGGTGTACTTGGACCCCATCTCTCGACCAACCCAGTGGCCCCAGTCGCCTGTCTGAATCATATCTGAAGAGTGCTTAGATCAGTCATACTGCGCCATAGGACACACAGCGAGGTATCTGCGCCTGACTTACACTGCTTATAGCCAAGTTTCTTCATCAAGGCATCAAAAATGCGAGCGTTGTCTTGCAACGTCCAGCCAGCCTTTGGTGGCCAGTCCGA
>JAOSBN010054689.1:0-14295 GCA_027563595.1 Erythroxylum suave | reverse complement strand
ATAAGTGAAAATTGTGGATTAAATTGGAGTGTATTAATTATGATTTGGCAATTTTTGTATATTTTGGATATTTTGAAAATTTTGGTGAATTATACTTTGAGCTGAAAATTTATTTGGAGAGTTATATTATTATTTTGAATTTTTTGGTGCATTTTAGAAAAATATTGATTTATAGACCAATTATGGTGTGACACGTGACAATCTATAAATGTGACAAATGGCTTGTAAGTATGGTAACACATGAACTGCTAATGGGTGACAGTTATATTGCATGCAAAGAGTATACGTAGCAAATATTTTTTTGGATGGAAAATTCGTCAGCTATCACTTAACTTTCTTTCCCTTCTTTTGTTGTTTCCTTCACCGAAAAAATACTGGGGTTCAAAATAGCTTGTTTATCCTCTATTCTGTACATGTGTTTCACCCTCATTACTGGAACTAGTTGCTAAATCAAGTAAGTTGTTCATTCTTTTTCATGGTTATGTTAAGGATAAATGTCAAAGAGATGATGTTTTGATGCTTGAGGATGGGTGCATGCATGAACATTTTTGGGCTGTATATTGATGTTAAAAAAAATCTGCCGAAAAGATGTAGAAGGTGATGAAAAACCGTGAGTGATGTTCTGTGTTTGTTTTTGGTGTTGTATTTGATCTTGCATTTGAGATAAAAAGAATGAAACTATATGATGAAATGAAGATTGGATGAGGTTATTGTGGATTTTTAAAACACATGCAAATCCATATATGCGGAAAAGTTGATAAACACATGCTCTATTTTCACAGTATATGCGTAAATGTTTAGGTGTTGTTAAAGATGGATTTAAATGAAGTTAGAGTTAAAGTAGATATAGAGCATAATGAGGTGTTATGTTTTAAGGAGTAAAATGATTAAAAAAAACGTGGGCTGAAGTAAAAAAACAAAAGAAGAGAAAGGTGCAGAAGTTATATTATAAATACAATAGAGGGAGAAAGTGAAAGTGAGATTTCTGATTTTTGATGATCAAGTATAAACCTTGCATTTTTTTATTTGTTGTGAGTTGTTGAGCTGAAGGAAGAGTGGGAAGTTGGTTTATGTAATGAATGTAGTAGATATGAAGTGTAAAAGTGGAAAAAAAATAAGGAACTTTCGGTGGGGAAGATGAAGTTTGCGTGCTAGAGAGAGAAAAGGTGATAGTTTATATGTATGGTTTAAAAACTAGAGTTTTTCATTGAACAACCCTAAGTATTTTGCCTATAACTTTTTCATCCAAACTCAAAATAACTTGAAACTTGGACCAATGGATTACTTAGACATTTTCATTTCTCTCCACAAAAATTTAGAGCTATCTAAACTGATTTGAAAGTGATGGATAGGATGAAAGTGTGGAAATCTGCTGAAATGATATGAAGTGGAAAATTTTCATGATCATGCTTCAGGTTTCTAATTATAACTTAAGGTGTAGATTTCTGAATGGGTTTATGTTTGCTTCACATTAAATTAGAGACATAATTTTACAACTTTCTTGAAGAATTCGAATTTTTGTTCTATCTCTAAGATTTTCAAAATTGGCATGTAAGTGAGTTGTAGCTTAAGCTGAAGCACTATCAGGGATAGAAATCATATCCTGTAGTTATTGAATAAACTGTATTGATGTAGGCCGAATTAGGCTGAGTTGTCTACACCAAAGTTGTATCTTATTATCTTAGCTTTAAATTGGTATAAAGTTTGTAATTTGTGGATATCTTAGGTGAAAGATATGAGTTGTACAATTAGAGGGTATGATCATGTACTAGCCAAAAGTTCCAATGTGCACAGTCTATGGTATTTTGTACATAACTCATTGAATACTAAATCAAATTGTGATCTTAGAGTAATTAGAAACTTAAGACACTATAGAACAACTTTCCAGAAGGAAGTGTTGCCTAATTTTGTCATTTAACCTATCAGATTAATTATGTAAAGTTCACCCTAAATCATATGGGTAGAAAATCTGAAGTGGTCAATTAAGTTGTGTAATTGATGTCACATTGTTTTATTTTGGTCCACATTATAAGTACCAAAATCATATTAATGAGTGCTTGATATCTGAATGTTTTGATGATTAGAATCAATATGTTACCCCGGAATTGTCATTGAACATGCATTATGCATACTTCTTGTACATTGATTTGCATAAAAGAATACTTGTACATTTGTACAAAAATGTGATATTTGTGAATTTGTTGTATATGTTTTAGAGGAGCACATTGGACTCCAGTCAAATATTGCTGGACCATCCAGGCAATAGCTTCATGGAGCGTACTGTGAGTCAACCTAGATAAATTTCCTATGATTGATTTAAATTGATTTGTTAAGCTTCCAATTATTGAACTGTTTGTGAGTTGTTTCTGGATTCCGGACCTGAGGTCCGAGGAGTTAATAGTTGGGCATGTATTGGGAGTGTTTTGACTTGATATGAATTTGACTTTTGATTCCCAACGAAAGTTGAATGCCGGGCTTAGGTCTGATGACTGTGATATCTTTTATGAGTATTTGTGTGAGATTGTGATATATGAGATTTTCTAAAATTGTTGCATTTCATAAATTGTATGCTCAGATAAAGGCGTTGTGACCCTAGTTGCCAGTATGAAGCGCTTCCACGTAGAGCTTTACTCCATGATTTCTGATTTTGCACGTAAAGCTATGCTCCATGAATTCTATTTGACTGAGCCTTATGGGCCGATATTTGTATTAGTTTGTGATAGGTACTTGGTCACAACAATAAGAAAGAATGTTGAGTTTCATGCACATAACATTATAAGATTGAATTTCTTTTAATGATCTGCAAAACTGAAACGAATGATAAATTGATATGATCTATTTGTTATACTTGGCTATGTGGATTGTGAGATTATATGATATACCATGTTGTGCAAATATCTAGAGTGTTTATATGATCTGAATGAATATATGTGAAATATGTGGTGTGTGTGTGTAATCCGGTGAATTCATCAATGATGGTTCACTCATTGAGTTTGCAAAACTCATCAAAAATTGCAATATGGCTTTTTAGGTACTAGATAGGAGACCTAGTTCCTTAGTCAGGACTTAAGGAATCTTTTGGATAGAGAAATGTCTCAGAGGTCTGTCAGTTGACAATAGAAGTGATACAGTTTTTGTTATTTTTGTAGTGTTGCTAGCACCTGTATAAGGTTTTTGTAAATATTTGTTTGATGGAAACAATGTAAGCTTTATGAATGAATGAAGTGAATGGTTTTAAAATTTGATGACTTCTGATTATGTTATATGATGCCATGTGTAAGTTGGATCTGTTTTGCTCTAACATACCATTATCATAGGATATGTACTTGAATGTTCCTGAAAGTTTGGGTATGTACCCTATGGTAGTGGGATGTTGCATATAAGGTTTATATAAATATTGGTATATTACAAATAATCATTGTTAAAACTATTTTATATAAAATATACTATTAATTTACAGATAATCATTGTTAAAATACTCAATCATAAACAATAATATTACTTAAATATTATATGGTACATAACAAACATGATATTACTCTAATTTATTATAACCATATTAATTATATAACATATATATTTATATTATGTATCATTATGGTATTAAATAACAATAGTACCACTTTATAATACTATTTTTATTTATTAAACTAGTATATTATTATAATGGAAAGGTAATAATCATTAATTTATTAATTTATTAACTTTTTAATAAACTCTTATCATATATTAAAAATTGATTTGTCATATAAGTGATACATATTGTATACAATTTATTAATATATGATATAATTACTTTAATATAAATATATAGTACAACCACAATACTGTTGATGATATAAACTATATATTACTACAATTAATATAACATTATACACTTATTGATATTTAATTATATCATTAAAATCATAATTAATGTAACCTTATTATAATTTTAAACTTTGTCGTTATAATATCAAGTACCTATAACCTTTATCATATATACTAGACAATACCATTAAAGTATTAACTATATAACTACTAAATCCATATATAGTAATAATAATTACATACTATTACAATTATAATATTAGTAACTACATAAAATCAAACTTATAAAACTTCTCTTTTTTATACAAGGCATTTCACCCTCATTCGGATGGACAACCGGAGCGTAAGATTCAGATATTGGAGGATATGATAATTAATTATTACCTAATTATATCTTAAGTATAATTATATAAATCTAAACGTTTACTTGGTATATACTAATGATATTATATTAATTCCTCCTACTGTATATGTATTTAAATTATATTTTAAATAATTGTCTAGTATTACCTTTTACTTATTATCATAAAACTCCTATTATAATATAACTTCCTCCTATTAAATATGTAAATTAACATGCTTAACATATTAATAATTAATATAAGTATTCTATTATAATGTACATTATACTAATTCAAATTTAGTGTATAATATGTTAGATACTAAGTATATTTAAATTAAAATTCATATAATTATATTATACTTTTAGTAGTAAGTATAATGTATTATGATTACTTGTATAAATATATACAATGTATAAATTTTAATGTGTAATATGGGGTTTAGGGTATAGTATTAAACTTAATTTCACAATAATATATAATTTTGTGTGGTACTAAATGGTAATAAAGGTTATAATTTATAAATGATACATTATACATAGTATAATTTATATGGTAAATTTATTATATACATTAATGTTAAACTATACCAAATTGCATTTATAACAATAATGTATTAATATTAATTATACCACAATATTATAATAGTATATTGAAATTAAACTAAATGACATTTTTTATATTAAATGTCATTACATATATATTAATTATGGTTTGACTTATATATCTTAATTATATAATAATATGATATAGTAATTAGTTATTATATATTTTACATATTTGGTTAACAATTATCAATTAATACTATATTCATTATATATGCTGAATATAATTTAATATATATTTAGAAATGTGTATATAATGAAAATTTTAGTACATAAGGCATTTAGTATAATACAAACACTATTATAATAAATATATATAACTATTAATACTTAATATATCATATGTACAATTTAACATATGGTTGATGGTATTTAATAAGTATATATTATTATAAACTTTATTATATAAGTATACTGTTTATATAAACATATAGTATTATTTAAACAAAATACAAAGTTATATAATTCAAATATATGTATAGTTACCAATTTATAACTATTATAAATTTACACATAATATAATATGTACCACTAATAATATGTTTAAGTCCATATATGGTTATCTTATAATGTAACATACTTTAATATTAGCATTATAAAGATAATATTAAAATTAACATAAACAATGTTATAACTATTATGGACAATATCAATCTAAATTATTATACCCATAATTAGGGTATAATAATACAATATGATAATATAATAATATAATTTATACACTTATGATATTCATATTAATACTAACATATGTTTATAATATTTATTACCTTATAAGTTCTTTGTAAGTATTAACGAATATCCATTATTATATTGAACTATATAACTTTAAGTATATATTTATATTAAATTGTTTGTTATTATATTCTATATATATAATGTGTCTAATGTAGAATATATTAATAGTTGATAAATAATATAATTTGTATATTAGGATTACATAAATTGTCAATGATATTATAATTTATTATATTATTATATTATTACAATAGTTTAATAAAGGTAAGTTTAATAATTGATTATATATGGAGTAAATTGGTTACCATTATAATATCATGGCTAAAAAATTTAATATAATATATGATTATAACATTTAGATTATATTCAGGGTTTGAACTATGGACATAAATAACCATTATTTATTTATTTAGAATTATTGTTTATATAAATAAAATATGTATAATATTTATTAATATAACTTAATTAATATATTCTAGGTTCTGATTATAAAATATATACCCAAAATATAAATTAATATTATATAGTATAGATATCACAAAATTATTAATAGTATTATATATTAACTATACATTACATATAATTACTATATTTATAAATGTTATTACTGATAAATAGTATAATTATATAATAATATTTATATTATCAATTGTTATATGAAAATAACAATTGTTAATATTATATAATATATATATATAATATTATATATATATACGTAAAATAACAATTGTTAATATATTATTAATGTATATAGATATTATATAATACTCGTAATTATGATAATATATACATATTATCATAATATCAATATAGCATTAATTAATATTAATTATATAAACAAATAATTAGGTACAAATTTATTTATTAATATAATTACATTATATATATTATAGCTAATCTTTTGTCTAAATATGACATATATATGTACAATTATATAACTTATTTAATTAAATTTATAAGTTAATTATTATTAATCTATTAAAAAAATAATATATTCCATATAATTATAATTTAATATATATTATTCTTTAATATATATGGTGCTATTAATATGAATATCATAAGGCATTTAGGATAACAAATAATATATGACACATGAAATAAAATCATTTTTATAATGTATATTTATAATAAATTTAAATATTACAATAGTTGTTTTATTACTATGTTTAGGGTTTAGTTATTATAATTATTATGATTTAAAATATATATTATTAGTTTAGTATATATAAATTAATAGTATATATTTGATGCTAAACTAATAATTATATTAATTCATATTATATTATAATAATTATAATATTTTACTATATAATAACAATTTATATTATAATACTTAATAAACAGAAAATTTACTAAAGATTTAACTATTATCCGTTGTTATCCAAACTTTATATATTATACATATAAGTTTAGTGTCTTTTTACATCTTTTAATTAGCCTATAGGTGATGATTGTGGTAGGCCTATATTAAATGTTATATAATATATCCCCAGTAGATATCTTTAGTTTCAAACATTATATCAACAATATATATTAACATATAATCTAAGTTATATTAATATACTTTTATAACTATATAATATTATAAGACGTTATATAACTGCATATACTTAAGTGGTGTATATAATACATGTTTCATCTAAATATAATTTAATATACTAAAAAGTAATTTAATAGGATATAATATATATAATTTATTAATATATTATACTTTATTACATCAATTTAATTTTTAGGGTATAACATAAATTTATATAATATATTAATAAATTATAATATCTTAATTTATATAAAGGTCTGTTACAATAGTATAACACATATTATATAATATATTATGTTTTCTAATAGTATAGATACTAATAACTTATATCATTTTTTTATATGTATATTAATATTATACATATCATTTAAATTAATAAGTGATATAAATTTATAATAGTTATATTTAATAGTTATGTACAATGATATAGTTATAATTTATAATGTGTTTATAGTTACATCAAACTATAGTAATATTCTTAAGAATAATTAATATATTATAAATTATTTGGAGTATAAACTATATCAAAAAATAGAAATGACCGTATTCTTTATATATGTTAGTATATTAAATATGATATCCTATAATAACATAGTATACAATCTATTTATAATGTATATAGTTAATTATAACATCTATAATATAATGATATATAAAACTTAAAATTTATATGTATATAACCCTAAATAACTTAATCTTCTTTTTTCCATAGATGGCGAAACTTATGTTAATATCATTTCTAATTTATATAGTAAATAAATAATTATTATAGTTGATAGTATAATATAAACACTATTATAATAAATATATAAAACTATTATACTTAATATACCATATCTACAATTTAACATATGGTTGTAATAATGGTATCTAGTGTTATATGGTTGATGGTATTTAATAAGTATATACTATTATACAATTTATTATATAAGTATACTGTTTATATAATCATATAGTATTATTTAAACAAAATATAGAGTAATATAATACAAATATATGTATAGATACCAATTTATAACTATTATAAATTTAAACATAATATAATATGTACCACTAATAATATGTTTAAGTCCATATATGATTATCTTATCATGTAACGTACTTTTAATATCAATATTATAAAGATAATATTAAAATTAACATAAATATGTTATAATTATTATGGAAAATATCAATTTAAATTATTATACCTATAATTAGGGTATAATAATACAATATGATAATATAATAAATACTTAATATAATAATATAATTTATATACTTATGATATTCATATTAATACTAACATATGTTTATAATTCATATTACCTTACAAGTTCTTTGTGAGTATTAATGAATATCCATTATTATATTTATCTATGTAACTTTAAGTTTATATTTTTATTAAATTGTTTGTTATTATATTTTCTATATATAATGTGTCTAATGTAGAATGTTATAATACTTGATAAATAATATAATGTGCATATTAGGATTACATAAATTGTTAATGATATTATAATTTATTATATTATTATAATAGTTTAATAAAGGTAAGTTTAATAATTGATTATATATGGAGTAAATTGGTTACTATTATAATATCATGGCTAAATAATTTAATATAATATATGATTATAACATTTAGATTATATTCGGGATTTGAACTATGGACATAAATAACCATTATTTATTTAAAATTATTATTTATATAATGATTACTATTACTAATAAAATGTGTATAATATTTATTATTATAACTTGATTAATATATTCTAGGTTCTGATTATAAAATTTATACCCAAAAATATATTAATATTATATAGTATAGTTATCACAAAATTATTAACAGTATTATATATTAACTATACATTATATATAATTACTATATTTATAAATGTTATTACTTATAAATAGTGTAATTATATATTAATATTTATATTAAAAATTGTTATATGATAATAACAATTGTTAATATATATATATATATATATATATATATATATGATAATATATACATATTATCATAATATTAATATAACTTATTATATTATAATATTTAAATTATTAATGTTATAACTATAATTACTAAGTTACTGTTATACTAGTAAAATATAATAAGTCCAAATAATATGCCATATGTTATATAATTATTATAAATATTATATACGGTATACCAAATATATACAACATGTGTATAAATATTATTAAAATTTACTACATTAATTTATGACAGAGTGAGATGACCTGCTATCACATCGATTACTTATTCTATTTAAATTAGTTGACAATGATTTGGACTACTAATAAATTATAACAATGCTTCAAAATCAATTGGCTCCCAGATCGTATTTTGCTTCATAGCTTGCATTTTATCAGTCATTGCAACCCACCACAATTCCTCATTGGGTTTAGAAACATTATTTATGATTAATAATTCCAATTTCAATACTAATATGAATAAATTAATAAAATATATAGTTGTATATTTTTAATTATAATATATTATTCTAAATTTGTGATAACTATTAATACATACGTATATATAACATTTGTAATTATATATTTTAAAGATAAGAATACATTTAATATAAGTTACAATCCCCTTAATTGTGATCATTTATTTTATATATATATATATATATATAACGTATGAAAGTTATCAAGTGTATATATATATACACTTGTTTAATCTTGATAAATATCCTAACATTTCATATATGGTAGAATTCATACGTAATTGTTAAACGATACTTTGAAGCCTAAGTATAATCTTTATTAATTTTATAGGTACTATTATAGTAATCTTAATATTATAAAGCCATTAATATTGTGACATTATCATATAGGTTATAACTAATATATATATATATATATATAAACATATAAATAATATTAATATTATAGTAATCTTAAAATTATAAAGCCATTAATATTGTGATATTATCATATATGTTATAATTATATAGTATATATATAACATATAAATAATATTAATATTAAATAATATGTAGTAGGTTCTTATAATATAATTATCATATCTCTATTGTTGTACAATTATTAGTTAACACGTATATTCAATTGATAACTTTCAATTTAGATTGACATTCCTTATAAATCTACATATAAACTTCATTATGTACATGAAAATTAATTTATATAATATACATAATTAAATAACATATTGATATAATATAATTAAATTAACAATAGTAATATAAAATTTATAGCATGATAATATAATATAGTATATAATAATCAAATAATATACTATGTTTATACTATGAGCGTATTAATTATAATATGTATTATTTATTATATCAAATAAAAGTATTCAAAATTTATGTTGACATATTTGTTTATACTTAATATATTATTATACATGGATATATTATCCATGTATAATTATAATCCTAAGATACATAATTAATATTTAAATTAATTAAGTGTACTATATATATATATATTAGTATATCCATGTATAATAATATATTAAGCATAATTTATATATAGTAAGGGTATATATATAATAGTTACATTATTACTAAATTCATATATAGTAACAACAATTATATACTATTACAATTATAATATTAATAACTACATATAATCAAACATATAAAACTTCAATATGATAATTAAATTTAACTACTTATCTTAATCATTTTGAGTTGTATATTATTTTGGATGATATATTTTTAAATTATTATATTTTAATTATACAGTTACATTTTAAATAGTTATACATTAAGTATTATACAGTAGTACCAATAGTTATAATAGGCATTATAATTTATTAACTACATTCATATATAATATTACTATATTTAATAATCATAAAATATGTGTTGTTTTGTATGTAGTTAATTTATCATAATTTAACTACATATAAATGTATTTAGTATTAGATTTAAGTATATAATATTATATAGGTATTGTTAATAAACTGTTATATACTTATAATATGTTTAATAATAGTTTAATAATAGTTATATTATTTAATATATTTATCTATCATATTTATAATGTTGTAACATCAATAATTTAAGACAACCATATAGAATCGATTATTAATAATATGTATTATAAATTATTATACCGCTATATTGTTGATGTTATACTAACTGTATAAACAATATTTACGATGATTAATATTATGATAGTCTAAACATAATATTTTTTTGATATTAAATTGTTTATAATATTATTGCAAATCAACATAATTTTATTAATACTATAAATTTGTGAATATAAACATTATATGATTATAGTATTATATACTATATGTTTTATATTTTAAATTTCATAATAATAAGATTATTGTAATACACTACGTGATATAGGTTATTATTATGTAATATATAAATCAACAGTGCTTAATTAATTAATTATATATATGTATTAATTTGTAATCTAATGATAAGTATATATATTAATTTGTAATCTAATGATAAGTATATATATATATACTTATCATTAGATTACAAATTAATACACATTATTGTAATTATATTATCAATATGATACTAACCAATTTGATATTAACTAATTATAATACATTGTTATTTAATCATATACTATTATAACAGATGGTATAACATATTTAAACTGATACATTATATAAATAATTAACATTAAATATACATAATGTTAATAATCTAAATATCATTGTTAATAAAATATAACAACATAAAATTAAATATTAAATAGTATAATATTGTTAGGGTATAATTATGATGTTAAATGGTATATATATTAAACTATATAACTACATATTAACAATAAGGTTATAATCATAGGGTATAACATAAATTTACATAATATATGAATAAAGTTTATTATTATATAAGTTAAATATGTTATATTATTATAACAAACGTTTATATAATTAAGATATTATAATTTATTAATATATTATGTAAATTTATATAATATAGTGTAATATATTAATAAATTATATATATATACTATATTATATAAATTATAATTAATATATAGTATACTATTAATTATATTAATTTATAGTTAATATAATTGTTATAACCATAGTATTTACATTATTTATTTAACATATTAACTTATTAATATCAATCCTATTAAATTACTTTTTAGTATATACTATTATAATTAATAGTAGACTATATCTTAGTAAAACTACAACATAAACCACATTTAGCTACTAAAAAATTTGTCACTAAAAGTCTTAAAATTGTTGCTAATAGTAATTAGCGACGATTTATTTTCATTGCCAAAAATGTTGCCGAATCCTTGCAGTCGAAAACTATAGGCGACATTTTTATCTGATCGTCGCTAATAATTTTTCCCTACGCTTTATTTTTGTAGCAAAAAATTATTAATAACGTTTTAGAAAATCATCGTCAATACTTTCTGACTACGCTTATGTTTCATAGCTAAAAATTATTAGCTATGTTTTCAAAAACATAGCCAAAAGTTTTTAGCTATATTTTATAATCGTAGCTAAACATAGTCAAAAAATTTTAGATACATTTTTAAAAACGTAGCTAAATATTTTTAACTATGTTTTGTAAAATATAGTCAAATTTTTAATATACTTTTTTAAAGAAATATTATACCATGGTAATAATAATTATTTGTGGAATTTTTAATTTATGTTATTATATGTAATATTTAGATTTTTATTGTTAATTTATTATACAAAAATAATTAATAATTTGAAGCAATGCATATGAAAACTAAAATACCATTAAAGCATATCAACAAAAAGAATATTCTTCATATACGAGATTTTATACAACCTTAACAATTCTATAAACAAAATAATAAATACAAATACCAATTTACATAGGGCAATTACTATTTAGTCTCATGAACCTATCAAGAAATAAGAAATGCTACTATTTGGATCTTGAATAATACGATCAAAGCACATTTCTCTTTGCTTCTTCAAGAATGGCGGCTTGAGTTGGCTTTCCAAATAGATCAGTGACATCATGAAGTGCATCTGGAAGAACATTCTAGAATTCCCTAGCAAATTCTGAACCTTTTCGACAACTACTCTGTAGAATATCATTTGCCAAATCCAGAAAAGCAAGTCTTTGCTCACGTAGAGAGCTTCTTCCTCTTGTAACTTTTTAAAAAATGGAGGTAGTCTAACAATTATATTTTTCTTCCATTGCCTGTCGAGCTTTCTTGACAACCTCTTGTTTATCCCCTCCTCAATTTCTCTTTCCCTCTTAACAGTAAGCAAGCATGTAATCTGTAATTTTTTATTTTAAACCATAATTAAAGAAGTCGAAAATGGTATATAAAGGATGAATTATCATAATATCTGGTTCAATATGCATATAGCTCAATATCTATCATCGACATTTATAGAATAAACATCAAAGCAGCACATTCATTTACTTTCATTAAAACTAGTCAAATGTAGCAATTTACCACTACAAGATATGTTTAGATCCAATTCACAAAGATCATTACAAACAAAACTTCTAGATAACAATCGTCATTTTAACCCCTAAGAGGTCCTATTCCAATTCAATCCACTTTTCCCTTTCACTGATGAAGCAACATAAAGTATTCATAGTTTTGTCCTAAAAAATGTTAAACATGTGTAACCCATGAAGCATATGAAGCAACAATTAAATTCCTCAAAGATTAGCATTCAAGTCCTCCCTTCTACTAACACCAACCTTCAAGAGAAAGACTTCACAATACCTAATGCTACACCCACAGTGATACATAATATTTCACAAGGTTCCAAAACAACTTGTGATTAACCTTTTGGCCCAAAGTAAACAAGCAATCAACATCATTTGATATTATACAAACTTTCTTGCTCACTCAATCCCTGCTAAATGGTCTTGAGAACCAACATCATTTATGAGAATATTAGTGAGGCAGCACTCAGGAACTAAAAACTAAAATTACAACTTCTAGTGCATAACTAGTATCAATAAATACTAAGATTCCTCCTTTGTAGCATTCAACAACTAGAAAAGTGAAAAATGGACAAAAACAACAATAGAAGCAAAATAAAAGCCATCATTCTAGGAACATTAATCTTGATATCACATAACTAGAGCACAGAGCTTCCATTAGAAACTCTAAAACTTATTCAAAACGAAAACCCTCTTTAGCCTATATTATCATTATGGCATGAGAAGAAGCACCTAATCACTTCCACCTCAGTTTTCTTTCAACTTTTAGGTAAACTCTCTATGTTGGACCCCGAATTTTTGATGAAAAATAGAAATATTAAAATGAATTTAAATGAGAAAGAAATTGGTGAGAAAAT
>JAOSBN010054639.1:0-14298 GCA_027563595.1 Erythroxylum suave | reverse complement strand
ATGTATGTAGAATTTTACCCTATGGGATTGAATTGAGTATGCTGAATGATGGGGAGATAATGTGATGGTTTGGTTGTAGTAAATTGTGTAGAAAAGGAGCTTAGTATGTAAGGAAAATTCATTTTGGTTCGGGTCCTTTGAAAATTTGGGTGAGAATTGTTGTGAATTGGTGAGTGAAAATGAGGAATGGGGTAAAAAGTATAATCTGAAACTTTGGGACATAATCTGGACTGATCTAGGCAGAATTGGGCTTAGTGGTTTAAATAAAAGTTGTAGATTATCCTCTTAGCTTTCTATAGCTCTAATGATTGGAATTTTTGGACATCAGATATGGAAGTTATAAGCTTTATAAGATGGTTATGTCTAGGTACCTTATGCATAATTTGGGTGTATAAGTTAGGATAAATGGTAACCTTCTTTTAATTGATTAAATTGTAAAGATATATGTAAAATTAGACAAAGTTGTCTTCATGAAAGTTGTAGGGCTTGATCTGAGCTTTCTATTGATATATAGTTTGTAATTTTTGGATTTCTAGATTGGGAGATATATCGATTTGAAGTGAGGGGGTTAAAACTGGGAAGTCATGATCGTGACCAAGTACGATCGTGACATCCCCAAGTCCAAAAGTCACGATCGTAACGCGGCAAAATCGCGACAGTCGCGATCGCAAGGCAGTACGATCATGACAGTACAGAGGCCTTTTGTGATCTCGCGATCGTGATACGTCGCCATCGCGATACGGCAAGAAAATTGCTGTCCCACGATAGGGTCGCGATCGCGAGCTCCTTGGTTTCCAGAACAGTCTTCACCGCCTCTTTCCTTTTTCTAATTATTTCTTTTTTTTCGAATTAACTTTTATCAAATCCTTTATTCTTTGCTATTATTGATATGGAAATTTTGAATTTAATTAATGAGCATTATTTTTACATTTCCTATGAAATTAATTTAGTTGATATATTTATTACCTAATCTACATTAATTATTTTATTAATAATTAATTGTAGTTATTAAATTAGTTCTTTTTTGAGTAATTGAATTATATGTCCAAAATTGTTTTACGATCCCACCACGAATCTTCCGTGTCCATATTTTTTATTAAATTTGAGGTTATAATTTATTTTATTGAAATGTTCCCAATTATTATTATTATTGCAAATAAATTCCCAAATGGTGACGCATAGTCGCCATGAATTACGTACAGGGAGCAGGGCCAACAAACGTATTCTCTAACAAGCACTTATACATTTGTTTATGTATCTCCATATTTTAGTCTATGAGATCGGCTACTTCCTTCAAAACGAAAAATATAACATGCGTTAGTCTTTTTATGTTTTGTTAATGTCTAGTCTTAAAAGAACAATGATTAGAAACAATTTAGGGCTATTACATAAATGCAATACAAATCTCATTATTATAATCTCATTATAATTTCATTTACAATATATAATTATCCCATGGACTTTATCATAAACATCTATGTAAAAGATAAAGAATGTCCTTACATTATTTTGTCACTAAACTATAACCAACTGATTAGTTATAGGACATAAACCAACAATCTCCCACTTACATTAAGCCAATCGTTTGAGTAACTTATACCATATCACCATATGACGATCATGTTATTGCTGGGACAAAGGCTTAATAAGAGAATTATATAAAAATTTCTATAGGCACTTACTTAAATCATACAAATTTCATCTTAATTATTATCATAATTAAGAAAATTTGCCTAAATACATCTTTGAATCTTTGACGAGAACTTAGCTCCTTTTACGTGCCCAATAGCTCTAACGTTCTATAGTACATTACTGTCTTGAATAATGCAAGAAACTATATCAACTTCATTAAAGAACTTATTGATCAAAATAATCATTTCCACTAAATTAAAATTTTATTATAGCTTAATTAGCAACTATTGTTACATTGAAACCTTTCCAATCTTGAATGATATTGTTTTAAGTAAATAGACCTTAATTAGGATTAACTTCTAAAGTTAATATCTTTATCTTCTTAAACTCAAACAATTTGTTCAATAAGTCTGTAAGATTGTATCCAGCCTTTTAGATATCTCGTAATCATTTATTATCTGATTTAGTACTAAAATTAACGGATAATGCATGCTTCAACCAAGCATTATATCCTTAAATCATTAACTTTGATTTTTTCAAAGACTTAGAATTTTATATCTAATATGAAATCTTGTTATCTAATTAGAACAACTAAAGGTAAGTCATTGTAATAGGCATCACTTTAGAAGAAAGAATATTTCATTATACAATATCTCATGTTGTATTTTTCTCCTTACACAAATCTATACCCTTATAGAATTTTGTTATGAAGGTATTCACTAGAGAATTTGATTCCTTATAGATAATTGAAAATTGAAAACGCACCACATTGACCTCATAAAGGTGCTTTAACATTCTCGATAATTTCTACTTACATTTAAACAATTTGAACTTTTAAAATTTCAAAATCAACACTTCATTTAATACATACATCACATAAATTCATTGGTAATAAAATGAAACATAAGTATCATCCTGTTATAAACTTTTATTCCATCTAATACATCACATAAATAAATTTAACAATTTAATACCATTATTATTCTTTTCACTAAAGGTTGATTTGATTATACTTCAACTTCACAAGTTTCATACTATCCATAATCAATAGAATAAATATATCCTTATATGTAACTTTATTATTCTCATCATGTTGATTTAGCCAATACGGCCAAAAAAAAAGTCTTGGTTATCCAACTTTGTATTTTTGTTACTTATGTTAAGTGTAAGCCTTCTTTCATCTAACACAGATAAATTATTTATATAAAATTGGATCAACTACTTTTACTTAACCATCTATTTCTAATCATGCTTTGAACATTGTATAATGTTGAATCTAAATTTAATATAAAATACTCATAAGCATGAACTAAAAATACATATGATCTCTATCATATCAAGAATAGGCAAGAAAAGTCATGCAATCTTTTTGTTTTTATGATCACTATTATCATACTATAGCAATGCCTTTAATTGATATCCAAATTTTTCTTTTTTTTAGGCTAAATTGAATGAAACAATTTTATTAAGTTTCTATACCATTCATCTATACTCTATACAACTTCTTGCATCTTGCTTCCATAGTTTTGACATACATCTTACATGTTCTCATCAATGTTTAAAAGACTTTAGTCAACTTAAAATTTCAATACATTTTGTCATCCATATGATTTTAATTTATCTCTAAAACTTTGTTATCGAATCCTTAATAGGGATTATAGAAAAATTGCAAAATAGACAGACAATTTTTTTATCAAACTTTGAGAACTCTTCTCAAACATAAACTACATTCAAAAACTTTGGTTCACTAACTTAGTATTAACTATACCAAACAAGGTAAATTCCACTCAGAACAAAATATAAATGTAATAAAAGCAAGTAATTAATTATATGTCGTGACTACCAAAAGAGACTAGGACTTTAACTATGTACTTTTTCACTCTCACTATTTTATTTGAAATAATATCCCTCACTACTATTCAGAAAGATTACTCTAATCTTTTTATTGGGTTAGGATCCCATTCACATTTAATTAATCTTAAGTTTGTTCAACAAACCAACTAAACTTAAATTAGGTAGAAAACAACTTTATCAATCACATCTCATGTGACTCTTAGATCTGTTAGGTGATAACTTTTGTCAAAACATATCTTATATGTTATTCTTAACAATGCTTCTAAATTCATGTGATCATGAGTTTGCTCATCCAAATCACACAATTTTACTTAAGTAGAACTCACTATCATATGATGAAACATAGTTGGGTTAAAGTAGTCTTGAGTTTGCTTAATAAGTCTAGCAATAAACAAAACTCTAGTTTATTCTTATAACAATAGAAGTCAATGTGTACTTAACATTTTAACTAGGTATTTAATTTCATTCATCTCATCAAACACAAAATTTCACGTAAAACATCATATATAAAAACATACAATTTTAATATTCATATAATATAGATATCAAACATAATAAATAAAACATGCTACTTATGCGCTCATAATCAAATTATATCCATAAAATATCAAACTTCATTTTATTCTAGTTATTGATCTCCATAATCTAAAATAATATTTCCAACTCCTTGAAAAAATTAAATTAGACTAAACTCATTGATTTATAAATAAAATAAAATTCTATTACAAATAAAAACTTAATTTGATTTGAAAACAATTTTGAAATATAATTGGAAACTATATCCAATTATCTTGACTCATTTAATAAAATTTAATCGAAAACAATTTTCAATAAATTATGCTTTTTACTTATTGTATTTAGAAAAACTCCTGTTTCAAAATTATAAAAGTGACATATTCTAATCAATATAGAAAACTAATTCTACTCTAATTAGAAATTATTTTTTAATTAGAAAACTATTTTCTAATTTTGAAAGAAAACTAGTCTCAAAATTAAATAAAACATTTTTAAATTTAATTAAGATTCATTTATATTATTTATTTAAAGATTGCTTTTTTAATAATTAGAAAATCTTTTCTTAATAAATTAGAAAACTAATTTCAAAATATTGAAGTAACCTCATTTTTCTTAATTAATAAATGAAAACCCTTTTCAAAATTTAATCAAGAAAAAATATTTGCTAATAAATCAAGATAATTATTACTTATAAATAAAGAAGCAATTTCTAAATGAATAGAATAATAATTCTCTAAACAAATAAAATCATAAATTTAATTTAGAAACACCTTTCTTAATTACCGAAGAAGACAATTATATAAATTGATTTCAATATAATTGAAACTAATTAGCTATAATTTTAGAAACTATTTTTTAAAAAATTAATTAAAAATCAATCTAATTATTAATCTTAATCATATAAGAAAAATAATTAATTTAATTTTGAAATTAATTTTTAGATTTTAAAAATATTTGAAATATGTTTAAAGTAAAATTTATTAAGATTACATTAATCATAAATCCAAACAAGCCTTAAACTAGGTTTGGAATACCTTATTCTAATATCCAAACATGTTTTGTTCTAACCCAAACACTATCCTTATTATTGAGATCTGATATAATGTTTTAGTTATGATGTTTCTATCATGTTCCATTAAATCTCATTCACACATTTACATGGACTCTCTAGGTTTGTAATAATCTTATTCTAGGACTATAATAAGGGATTTTGGCAATAAGCACATCGAATCCTCTGTTCTAGTTACTTGGTTCCAATCATATTTTATTAAATCTTATTTACACATTTATGTAGACTCTACTAAGAACGAGTTGAAAATTAGCTTGGCAGGGCGAAAAATTGGCCCGAATCTGACCAAAAATTGTCTGTTTTTTTGTAAGGACAAGAGCCACAATTGCGTGACGGTGAAGGATACCGTCCTTAGGGCAGTGCGTCTGGCATGAGCAAGACACGCGTTTGGCCACGTGTTGACACTTATGACACACATGCTAGAGGATATGGAAGTAAGGGTGCGTGTCTGGTGCGTGTACCACACAAGCCAACAGATTGGAGGCGCGTTTGAGGTGGGAGTGCACATGATACGCACGCCACACCCACACGCATGCTGACGTTAGCGCGTTGACACAACGTTGATGCCAGCATGCTAACTCAGTGCTGACGTCTGCACACCAAAGGACAAAAAAATATAAAATTTTAGAATTCCTGTAAAGTTGCCCCATCTTATTTTAGGTTAGTTCCCAGGTTTGAGGAATTTATAAAGTGAGTATTTAATTTTTCTGGATTAATTACATTAGTAATTTTACTCAAGAAAAAGGAAATAAGGCATTTTAAATTGAGATTTTTGTGTCTCGTGTGGTAGGCTCAGTGTTTGATAACACACGTTAGTCACTCTGATTGAGAATTTTTTCCAACAAAAGTATCAAATAAAGTTGATTGATAATGTTTTCAACACTAGTATATGACAATCAGATTGTGTATTAGGGTTTTGGATTTATTATGGTGCATTGTCACATACTATATGCCTACAAAGAATGTGATGATAATATAAAGATGTATCCCTTGTGTTTGTGGACCTTTTAGGTACTGATTAGAAAGTAGTCACCAAAGTGACCTTTTAAGTCAGTATTTTGAATTGTCTTACTTAAATGTTAAGGGATGTCTCTAGTCTTATATCTGGTTATTATGCCTACATGTATTAACCTTACATGGGATTTTAAGGTGACCATAAAGGCATTAGATAGAGAAAAGTCATTGCTTAATCCATTCGCCCTCTGATCGCTTTTATGCAGAGGTCTGATTGTATATATTATGTATTCAGCCCACAGGAGTTTCATAATATATGTAATTGGATTCTCGGTAAAGATACTATTTAATTTAAGGCTTTAAGTATCGATGTTTTCTTGCATTTGTGTTGATTATTACATTGTCGTTTTGTAGTACCTTTTCTGTCAATGATATTAGTGTCATTATTGAAACCCTGACTGATTTCAATTTGAAGAAGTGGATAGAGGATGTATTGATTGCAATGGAGATGACAAACATTGACATGGCCCTTCGTATGAATAGGTCACCTCCACCTACATCCAGTAACTCGAAGGCTAATAAAGCAACCTATACAACCTGGAATCGGTCTAACAAATTATATTACATGACTATTAAGAGATCTATACCTGACCATCTACTTAATGGACATATGGAGATAAGCATAGCACGAAAGTTTCTTAATAATGTCTCTTAGATGTACACAGTCTCACATAATGCTGAGATAACTGCCTTAATGAAATAATTATTCTCTATGAGATACATTAGATAAGGGAGAGTGAAGGAGTACATATCAAGAATGATTTATCTCTATAGTAAACTGAAGGCACTGAATATTCCTCTTCTTGATGCCTGTATAATTCATCAGGCTTTGAGCACAGTCCTTCCAGAGTTTAGTATTCTAGTGAGGATATATTACTCATAGGATTAGAAATGGGACTTCAATGCTTTGATTGCCCATTGTATTGATGAAGAGGAGAAGTTAAAGCATTCTACTTATACATCCCTCTCAGCAACCAAAGGAAAGGGAAAGTCCAAGCCCAGAAGGTTTAAAGGTAAGAGATCAAAATCTTCTCCATATGCTGATGCTGGTCAATCTAGTGTTGGTAAGGATTTGTGATTGCCGAATGTATACGGCCTGGAAGGAAAATCAAAAATTGTCAGGTAACTCCTTGGCTTATTAATTTATGAATCTAATTTTACTATAGTCATATCCAGTTCTTAGTGGCTAGATAGTGGAGCATCTAATCATATTGTCTCTAGATGCATGGGTTCATATTCAGGATAAAGTCAACTAAAAGGAAGGAGAAATTGATGGTTAGCAATAATGAAGATGCAGATGTAATATCTATAGGGGATGTATATATGAACCTTACTACAAGGTTCATTTTGGCTTTACACAACACATTTTATATTTGACATTTATATCAATTTTGGAAAAAGAAGGTTACAATTTTGTAATTAATTTTTTTGTTGTACAATTGTCATTTAACACACAACATATTGGTACAACTTTCTTGTCATATGGTTTGTATAGAATATGTCTTGCCCTGAATTAGATATATGCTTCTTCATATCTTGCCACATAAGTTATGAAAGTAGAGCCCTAATAAAGGATAAGGCGTATATGTGGTGCCATAAAGCTTAGGTCACTTTTCCAGAGATAGGTTTAAAAGATTGATAAATGATAACATTCTCCCAACTCTATATTTTGATGATCTGGAAACATGTCACTACAAGAATATTACACAATTTGCGACGTTTTAAAAATGTCGCAGATTCCACAAAAATGTCGCAGATTACCTTTTTCGATGTTATAAAAAACATCACAAAAAATGTCGCAGATTGTGGTATAGGTAAAAGGTTTCTGTGACGTTTTAAAGAAAATGTTGTGGAATGTATCAACATTCGGTGAAATTTATAAAAACGTCAAGAAAAAGTTGCCCTTTTTGTGACATTTCTGAAATCGTCACGGAAAGGAAGTTTCCATGACATTTCAGTAAACGTCGCAGAAACTAAATTTTTTTCGCGACATTTTATGAAACGTCGCGGAATCGTTAATATTCTGCGAGGTTTTATGAAACGTCTTAGAATGTTGATGAATCTTTGACGTTTTAAAACGTCGCGGAATGACATAAAAAACGTCACAAAATGCTATTAATTTGTTTTTTAATCCGAAAATAAATTTAATTAAATAATTTTCCAATTTTAATAATTTTTAAATCTTATTTATTTAATAACTATTCAATATTATTTAATATTGAATTTTGTTTATCTTATATCATTAATTTTAATAATTTTAATTTATTTAATATTGAATTTTATAAATGCATACAATTTACTGTATTAATTACAATTTTCAAACATGTCATCATACATTAATTAATATAAAATATTCGTCTTAATTTAATAAAATAGCAATATGAGTACATATATCTAATCTAAATGAATATTATGTGTAAAACATAAAATTTCCAAAAGCTTTTTTTGTTGTTAAAATTCAATTCTTTGTTTTTTTGAAATTAAAATGAATTATGTATTAACAAAATGAAAAAATAAACAGCGTTCAGCTCTCAATAGCCTGGACACAAAACACTACAACTAAGCTAGGAGGGAATCCACCAGCCAACAACCACCGAAGCAGTACAAAACAGATCAAACTAGCCATAGTAGTCTAAGATCATTACTCAAGTTGTCCTGCTTATAGTGAGCTACTATCGTTTCTCTAACCAAATTTACAATCATAGCTATAAGCTCGGACTTGTGCCTTGCCTCATTCTTGTATACCCTCTTGTTCCTTTCCTTCCAAAGGTGATAAATGGTCAGCTGGAATGCAGTCTTCACCAAGAACTCGTGCGTGTAACTATGAGAGCAATACCGAATGATATCATTCAGCACCTCCTCCCATAAATACGACCTTGGAGCAACACCAACATCCTACTCCACACCGACTTACTATACTCACATTCAAAAAACAAATGTTGTCGTGATTCTGTATTCCTGTTACACAAAACACAAATTGGATCAAATGACCCAAACCACCTATCCTTTGTTCGTAGGCGGTTCTTGATAACTGGCCACAGATAAACAGCCACCTTAGGGCAAAGCACTTGTCCCCATACAATATCAAACCAAGGTACTATCGGGCGTTGGGGTTGTAGCAGGGAATGAGCTGACTTATTAGTAAATCTCCCACTTGCATGTAACGTCCAGATCACTTCATCCGGCTGACCGTCAGTAGGGCGAGAAGGCAACAAACCCTCTAGGATATGAAACTGCCGCTGGGAATGTAACCGATCCCAATTCCTCCAAAGCCAAGCAATCGTCACACCTTTAGGGATCCGTCTCCTGAGACCCTTTAGAACCTCCCGCTGCCAAAGAGGACTTGTGTCCTCCCAGTTGTCAAACCACAGATTTATAGCTTCACCATCGCCGACTTTATGTTTCATAGCCGGGTAAATCACATCTCGGATCTTCAACATTTCTCTTACCACCCACGAGCTCCTCCCGGAATTAGAGACTCGACTTCGGTAGTGAATCAATCTTGCATTTGTTCAACATTTTTATTCAATTCATCGACTTGAGACTGTAACTCCTGATTAACCTTCTTTGACTCCTCTAGTTCGTCTCAAAGTCTCTTTCTAACCAAAGTCTTCCCTTATGGTCGAGGCCCAACTCCCTTGCTAACAACATAATCAGATCTTGTGCCCAAGACTTTGTCGCACACTTCATCCACTATCATCGGATGATCTTATTCTATTGAATCTGCCAATTCCTTACACATTAATTCCTGAAAAATAAAGAATTAATTAGATACTAAAATTTAGAAATACTAAAAAAATTGTATTTGAACAATGTACTCACCCATTTTTCTCTGCATTCTGTAGTTGTCCATTAATCTTTACTTTCATCATAATGAGTGTGATACCATAGCTTCGTCCGGTCACACTCTTCTCCATCTTTGTCACTTTGTTGTATTGAAAAATATTATTAATAATATTTATTACAAATTTTGAAATATCAAACAAAGTAAAATATAATTAAAAAGAAAATAACTTACAATCTCATGTCGTATCGCTACAAAGGCCTTGGATCCGGAGTTTGGTTGACATTTGACTTGACTCTTAGCCAATTTGGCTTTTTGACTTTTTTCTTAACAATAAACATAACAAAATCTATTATAATATCTATAAATCAAAATTCATAAATACAAAAATATAATCAGTTGTCAAAAAAGTTTTGAAAATAAATTTTGTGATAAAATTAACTAACCTTTGTAGCTGATTGGTCCCAATATTTGCATAAATCCATCCACTCCGCCACTGTGATATTTTGCGGCTTAACACTATTTTCGTGCTTGGTATAATGCTTTTTTAAATGAAATCTTTGATCTTTAGACCTTAAAGAAAGAAATTTCTTGACAGCAGCATGTACTTCGGTGTCTGTCCTCATTCCCTTGACTTCTAACTTTTGCTGCAAAAAATTATAAATTATGTCAGAACGCAATAGGCATATGGAAAACACATACATATTAGATAGTTTTATAATACTTACGTCTAACTTATCAAATGCAATGTCCAACTCCTCATTAGTTATTTTTTTTCCATTTTGTTCTTACAGGTAATGAAGTTCGGGATACCACACCAATCTCACTTGATAATTTGGCAGACTGTACGAAATTGGTTGGTCGTCCTTCAGCGGGGGAGATCTCTATCTCCAATCTCTTACCTATCGCTTTATTAATCTTTTCTAATCCGAGTCCTTTTGTGACACCCCTTGTCTTTTTTGGATCTGTCGTGGATCCTAAAATATAGCAACGAACATTTTACAATAACATACTCTTAATTGGTTAGATAAACAAAATTATTAAACTTGAATGTTTAACTAATGTGAAGTGAAAAATCATACCTGCAGTGCTTGTAGAGGTAGCACTAATACTGTGAAAAGGGCTCGTGTCATTTACTGGTGGCTGATTAGAAGCTGAAGGCATCTCTTGAGAAGTTGATTGAGGCATCTCTTGAGAACTTGATGGAGAACTAATATTGCATTGCATCCTCAAAATTTGTAGATAGTTGTCTCTGCGATGAGTAATAGGCGCAGATGTGACATCTCTTGGTGTTGGAGTAGGCTCACAAGGTGTTGCTATATGATATTCTGGCTGTGTACGAGCAGAGGGCTTATCAGCTACACTTCCATGAAGCTTATGGTACCGCGACTGCATTTGTGTCAGCACTAAGTTGCTTGGTGTAGCCTTATTCTTCTTCTTGGGTAGATTAGGTCCCATATTAATCACCTGTATTCAATTCGACATTAGATTTCAATGATACTACTAATTGATTAAGTAATATTTATCAATCCATATTTAAAGAAAACAACATAGTCTACAACTAAAAAAAGACCTAGTAATTCAATGTAAAAGGGCAATGATTGAAAAATTACAAACTTTCCACAATATAAGTACCTAATAATAAGATCAGGTATAAATAAAAAGCAATATATTATTTGGAATTCTAAATATAAAATCCTTTAGCATTACATCTTGACAATCCAATATCTGAACATTTGGGCTTAGTTCTCTTACACATTATAAAGCATGTAATAACATGAAACTTCAAGGCAATACTAATGTGAACAATCAAAACTCAATATCAAAGATTGACTATTACAACTAATCTACAAAAGTTGAAGATCAACAGTCTTTAATGATGGCTTGGAGCATACAATAACCATAATAGCATCCAGACATCGAGACATTAGAGATGACAGGACTTTCAGACTCTGACTGGAAACTAATGGATTCAAACATCATCAAGTTAAAGTTCAGAATTCAACCTAGAAAAATTATTCCAGACTGACCCAAGCACAAGAAATTACACCAAGTGGACCTGAAATGAATGGGTTAAACCATGTTCGACCTAATTTGAACTGGTGTTCAAAGTTGTTTAACAATGCAAGTTCAACCATTAAAACCAACGAGATACAACATAAGCACACTCACTCTCAACCATACTATAAGAATTGCCTAAATAATGGTTATTTAATGCTAGTGTGACTAAGTAAATCTAAATACCCTTGCCAAGTGCAGCTTAAAGAACCAAAGCTATTTATGATGCAGATAATCATTGTTCACTCTTTGTTCACCATTGGCTTTTGATGACTGAATACAGTGTCAATGACAAAACCTATGCTCTATAGCTGTTGTAATAAGTCCATTTCTCTTTATATGCGTGTTTCTTGATGCATGTTTCTTGATGACTAAATACAGTTTCTTGAAGCTTGTTTCATGCTTTTGTTTATGCGTCTATTTCTTTGCACTTCTTGCTTTATAATATAAAAAACTCTCTTAGTTTTTTCTATATTGAATTCAAAATGATATTTTAGGTAATAGTATTTCCATAATTTTTGAATGAAAAAACCAGCTAAGAGTTATTATGGTTACTGCATTCAATTATATGGCAAAACCATCAAGAGTTGCATTCAAGTACCAGAAATGTGTTGATGCTGCTGATTTTTTTACTATTTAAGCTTGCTACGCTTGCTGGTTATTCTTGTTTTTGGATAGCATCTCCACATAAAAAAGTTGCTTACATGAATGACATTACATTTTTTTTACTAAATTAACAATAATTCTCTGAAATCACCTTGTTATTACAGTAAAGACGAGGACGAAATCTCTTTTTGATACCACTTTTGTTTCTATAACCTTCACTTTTTTGTTTATTTGACATTTTACTTTTTGCTTCAAAGGAAATCTACTTCATTGTTGTTTTCTTATCTTAATGATCTTTATTGTTTTTGAGCTTGAAATACAAGAAAAAGCTTAGATGAAAAACATGGAAGCCTTGTTGGTGCTTTCTCTCAATCACTCATAAGTCCTTTGAGATCTCTGATTGCTCTAATACAATGTAAATGTATTAGCTTTCAACTAAAGGACAAAAGAATGAAATAGCAAAGAAACAAAAAGAAATAAAGTTTTATGTTTCTTTTTAACGAGAGCAATACTTTCCTTTCACATTTTGACATTTATACTAACAAATCATATTTTTATTTTTCAATACCAAAGCTAGCCAACATATCTAGCTTTCACGAAAAGTCATAAAAATATCATAATAAAGTATTCAGAAAGTTCTCAAATTCTAACAATCCCAAACGAATAGGGTTAAAATTCCCTCTTGTTAGGTCTAAATTTAGTTCCTTAATTCCATTTCTTTACATATAGTTTGTATGTCATGGTCTTAATCCTATTTACTTGCTCAAGTCCCACATTTGATGAGAGCTTGAAATTAAAGTGCTTTAGATTTTGAAATAGGGAATCATATAATCAAATCTCTTCCAAATTGTGGTTTTTCCATCTTTTCATGATTGTGAAGACTATTCTTTACAAGAAGAACTTGATTAAGGAATTACTCATTCTTACCATGGTGACCTTTAGTATGTCATATGATGAATATGTTTAAACATAGATAAGTTGATCTGGTTCCTCACAATTGTAGACCAAGATCTACTGATTAGAGAAGCATAATTTCAAGGCTAACCAAGAAGGATGGAGCTTCCAGGAGTTGGTAAGAGTCTAACAAAAGGAAGGCTAAGGGATTGAAAGACAACATATATATTCAGTTGCATCAGCATTTGATAAGGAATGGGCAAATATAAAGGAAAAAAAAAGTTGAGAAGAATCAGTGAACCCAAAGAAGGCCCAAGAGTGGAAAGGGAAGATAGAATTAAAGGAAAAATTAAAAGGAAAATTAGAAAGCAAAGGTAAAAGGAAAGGAAAACAAATCTTTAAAAGTTTCTCATTGAATAAATAGTGCTCATTTAAAATTTAAATCATCAAGTCAAAGTATGTACATGTAAAATTTTCTCTTCATACTGTAATGTAATTATTTATTAAATGTGAATTTAAATGAATGTTATTTTCAATTGCTCATATGATAAAATATCAACTTTTTCTTTTTAGAAGTAATAATAGAAGATGGTATGCTTATTCGGTGGTGAACTTCATGTATAATAACAACAGCGCACTTCTCTCAATTAAAATGAATAATAAAAGATGGTATGCTTATTCGGTGGTATCTTTAGGTAAATTTGGGTATAATTTGAAACATGCCTATAGATATACACTATAGATTTGTCTAAAACTTTTAAAGATAGATATAGTCTAGTTTATGTCTATATTGTAGATAGTGTTTAATTAAAGATAAGAGTTTTACCTCCAAATTTCCTCTAACTTTAGCTTTTGTGATCACCCCAAGCTT
>JAOSBN010054619.1:0-14301 GCA_027563595.1 Erythroxylum suave | reverse complement strand
AGGGCGGGGGGGGCCACCTAGGCCCACCCCGCCATGGCGACTGACGGGGTGACCACCCCGCCATTCACAATGGCGGTGTGGTGACCAGTCCCCCCACCCCGCCAATCTCATTGGCGGGGTGGCTTAGGTCTGGCACACCTTCTTAATTCATCCCCATTTCACGGATGAAAAATAAATTTCATCATAATTTAAGAATTTTGCCCCACAACACCGTAGTGGACACAGTCCGCCAGTAAAACCGAATTCAATCAACTTTCTCACTTTATTTTTACAAATAGCCATATTCCCACCAACTCCAACTCACTTCACAAACTCAAACAACTAAAACAGCCAAACACTTACAGGTAAGAAACGTCAGTTTTGCCAAGCAGATCAGCAATTCTCGGGGACTGAGTGAGAATCTCGTTCGGACTCAGAGCCCATGCACTTCGAACAACCAGAGCTCCATATCTGACTCGCCAAGCGAAGGCAACAACGAGCATGGTGCCACCTCCGAGTGTATCGAGTTGGATAGTCCAATTCCCCTGGGACCCGAACCCAAAACTAAAGTATTCGAATTCGAGCAGCCGACCATTACTTCCGATTTGGTTAACGACTTCGGCAGTTAAAAGAGCATGAACATAGTGTGGTAGGAAAGTGGTACGTGGTAATAATGCTGAAGGCCAAGGGCAATTCGGGAAGATGAAGGGGTCTTTTTTAAGTTCTGAGTCCTAGAATGAGAGAGAACAAAATAAAGTAAGCAATTGGCGGGAAAAGTGATAAAATTTTACTGGGTGTTTGATTGACGGAATAATCGTTGCATTCTTTATATGTTACTAATAACATGTTATTTCTTTGTTTGATTAAAGAAAATATATAAACAAGGTTTACTTCTTTTTTTATTTTGGGAAATAAATAAACTTATAATTTCTATTTTTATTTATTTTAACTATATTTCAAGTGATTGAGAGTAATATTTGAGGACATATTGGACAAAAATATTCTCAAGGAATCCACGTAATTACTTAGCTATAATAATGATAATAAAATTAATAATAAGAAAGTAAAGATGATAAGAAAATTATTATTATTATTATTAAGAAAATTATTAATAATAATATAATAAGAAAATTAATAATACTATTATTAGTAATAAAATTATTAACAATAATAATAATAAATAGGAAAATTACTACTACTACTACTACTACTACTAATAATAATAATAATAATAATAATAATAATAATAATAATAATAATAACAACAACAACAACAACAACAACAACAACAACAACAACAACAACAACAACAACAACAACAAGAAGAAGAAGAAGAAGAAGAATAAGGACATGTTAATTAATAATAATAATGTAGTTAGTGAGACTACTTTAATATTTTGATCTTTTTATTAGTTATTCATTTGTCATGAATGAGGTTTTATTTCCTTTTCTATTTTCATTGCAAGCTCCTCATAGCTTGCTTACACCATGGCTGTAAACGAGAAATGCAATGTCTTTAGCTTTGGAGTGGTGTTGCTAGAAACAATCATAAGGAGACATCTTGAAGACATTGTTTCCACAATAACACTACTACGAGATTGTCCATCTCTAATGTTGAAAGATATGTTAGATTCACGACTCTCCTATCCCAATAACAATCGAGAAGTTGCTCAAAGCTTGGTTCTCGTGGTCAGCATCGCACTGGTGTGCCTGCGCTTTCACCCAAATTCTCGACCAACAATGGAACAAGTTTGTGGACAGCTTCTTGGTCTAAGGTTGCCATTGCCTTTGCTTTTGCCTTTGCCTTTGCCTGTGACATTACATTGAGGGATTTGATTGTTAAAGACTAAAGTCACAATATGGGCCGACCCAGCCCCACAACATAATAAACCCACGCACACCAGACAACATCCATTTTACTTGTTTCTTTACTCTCTGCATTTGTACAAACATTTTATTCCTTTAGCTGTCATTCTATTACACAAGCTTCTAGAGCGTAGAGCAAGTAGCCAATAGAATTTCATTAGTGTTCCATATATAGCTTCACATTCTGTATGCACATCACATGATGAAATAAAGTTTTCTTCATCTACCCTAGTAAACTTTTCATGGTATCGGAGCTGAAGGTCTGATCCACCTTACATTATCTACCAAAAATGGTGAACACAACTGACGACAGTGAGGCTAGCTACCCTCACCCTACAAACAACCTAGACCTAGAAAAATATTCCATCACAAACATAGATAACCCTGGAGCAGTCCTTGTCAGTACCCTATTCAATGGAAACAATTACCTAACATGGAGCAAATCAATGATGATTGCCCTATGTCTAAAGAGAAGCTTTCCTTCATCGATGGGACATGCATATAGCCAACAAAAGATAGAGCACTCCTGGCCAGATGGAGAAGAGCAGATTCCATAGTTAAGTCATGGATCCTCAACTCCATGGTCAAGGAACTGAGTGATGCCTTCTTGTCCTTCTCCACTGCTAGGGAACTTTGGGAAGAGCTGAGAGAAAGGTTCGGAGAAGCCAATGGCTCGCTGATATACCAAATAGAGAGAGAGATTAGTTCCTTCAAGCAAGGTAATCTTACCATTTCTGCTTACTACACTAAACTGAAAAAACTCTAGGACGATTTAGCCAGTCTAAACCCTATACCCACATGCCCTTGTGATGCTACCAAATCTATTACTACCAAAGAAAATACACACAGACTTGTACAATTTCTGATGGGCTTAAATGAGGACTATAAGCATGTAGTGAACCAGGTTATGTTAATTGAACCTTTGCCCATAGTAAATAGGGCATTTGCCATGATGCAAACCATGGAAAGATAGAAGGCTGTAAATGCAAACAATGACAGTACTCTAAACGTGGCAATGATGGTGAAACAAACCAACCCCAATGTAAGGAAAGGTGGCAGAAACAACAAGAAGCAATTCATTAAAAAGGAAGACAAGTACTACGAGAAGTGTGACAAAATAGGATATACAGTGGAAACCTGCTTCAAAATTCATGGTGTACCCGATTGGTACAAAGAACTGACTGGACAGAAGAGCAAAGCAAATCTGACTGCAACCAGTGATACAGACACACAGCCAGAATTGAAAGAACATGGTGAGAAGAATGGAAAAATCCCACATGATTTAGCAGCATTCATTCAATAGGAGATCTCTAAGGCGATAAAAGGAAAAGCTACTGGTGAGGTAAAATTTGGAGAACTTGCAAATTTTGCAGGTAATGGCAATAACCACACTAATGATCATAAAGTAGAAAATGAATGTGTTAGGTTAGTTGACTCAGGTGCATCTTCACATATAATCACAAATCTCAATTTCTGTCATAAAGTTAAGACTAACAATAAGTATGAACTTGTAACCCTCCCTGATGGTGCAAATCAACCAGTGGCACACATATGTCAAACTACCATTGGAAACACAATTGCTCTAGAGGAAGTTCTGCATATTCCTAATTTTTCCAAGAATCTGCTCTCAGTAAACAAGCTCACAACACAGAACAATATTGCTACTATATTCATTACTAATGATCTGTTTCCGCAGGACCTATAGACTAATGATGTCATGGCTATTATCAAGGATAGAAGTGGATTATATGAGCTAACATAAGCCAGCCTATTGCCCTCAGGAACACTGAAAGGTCCTTCCCTAGAATTTTATAGAACTAGGAATGATGATGTGTCAAATTTTTGTTTCCCTAAATACTTGGCACAGTAGATTAAGGCATGTGTCAAAGGAAAAATTGAAGCATATCAATGAAATTTCTGTTCTCAATCATGATTTGTCCAATTGCCAAATTTGTCCTATGGCAAAGCAACACAGAAAACCATTTCCTAAGCACCAAATACACACAACTAAACCCTTTGAAATTCTCCACATGGATCTGTGGGGGCCTTATAGAATACCTACCCTAGATGGATCGCAATTTTTCTTAACCATTGTGGATGATTATTCTTGAGCCACCTGGATTTTCTTACTGAAACATAAAGATTAAACACAGCCTATTGTAACTCAATTAATCAATACTATCGAAAAACAATAAGATGCCAAAATTCTGAACGTACAAACAGACAATGGGAGGGAATTCATAAATCATGAATGCAGACAATTATTTGCCAAATTGGGAATATTACATCAGAAAAGTTGTCCACACATACCACAGCAAAACGGGGTAGTAGAAATCAAGCATAAACACTTACTTCAAATAACAAGAGCCCTATTATTCCAAACAAACTTACCAAAAACATTATGTGGAGAAGTTCTCCTCACTGCCACTTACCTTTTGAACCGGATACCAACCAAAGTCCTGCAATGGAAAACACACTATGAGAAGCTACATAAGAGAGAACCAAGCTATGAACATCTGAGAATATTTGGATGCCTATGCTTTGCCCTAGACAAGACCCCTAATAGGTCAAAATTGGACCGTAGATCTCAAAAATGCATTTTCCTTGGATACATGCCAGATTACAAAGCCTATCGAGTTATGAATATAGACACCAAGACTATTTTCAGCTCAAGAGACCTAATCTTTCATAAACACACCTTTCCCTTCACTAAAACACCAACAGAGACCGAATAAAGACCCCCGCCATTATTCCCTTACAACATTATAGATGATGCAGTAACCATGCCACAAGACAATATGCCAGGACCCTCAAATTCACACAATTTAGACACTTCATCAGAAACCTCCCACACACAGCCACAACCCGATGCCACCATCACCCAAGAGACTAACACCAATGACCATGTGAGGAGAAGTCAAAGAACACATACCCTGCCCAAATACCTTGATGATTATGTCCTTCATGCCTCTGCTCATCTTTCCACTTTTGTCCCTGATAATGCTGACCACATCTTCAAGTTTGTAGATCCTGCAGGAACAACAGAAGACGAGGAGTCAAGCTTTCATGTTACACATAAGCAAGGCTGCAAGGAATTCATAGGCAATGACTTTACTGTATTTGAACCTCTATCTTATAAGACAACAAGTCAAGAACAGCAGTGGGTGGACTCTATGAATGCACAACTGGCAGCTCTAGAAGACAACCAAACCTGGGAGTTGACACAATTACCTAAAGGGAAGAGGGCTATGGCATCCAAGTGGGTATACAAAGTGAAATACAATCCAGGTGGCACACTAGACAAATTGAAATAAAGATTAGTAGCAAAGGGGTTTTACCAACAAAAAGGAGTGGACTATTTGGAAGTGTTCTCACCTGTAGCTAGGGTTGTAACAATTCGAACACTCCTAGCTATAGCTACTATTATGCAGTGGCCTATCCTACAATGTGACATAAACGATGCCTACTTATATGGACAACTAGAGGAAGAACTCTACATGCTACCACCACAAGGTTACAAGAAAGCACAAGCAGGAGAAGTTTGTAAACTACTGAAGTCAATTTATGGACTCAAACAAGCAGGCAAACAGTGGCACAAGGAATTAACTACCAAGCTAAGGGAAATACAATAAATAAGATGCAGATCATTACTTATACACTAGAGGCCAAGGTATTAGTTTCATTGCCATCATTATCTATATAGATGACAATCTAATGACTGGGGCAATAGAGGAGCATTTAAACACAGTCAAGCTAACCCTACACAAAGCATTTACAATCAAGGACCTAGGCTATGCAAAGTTCTTCCTAGGAGTTGAAATTGCAAGATCAGAGAAAGCGATGATCCTCAGCCAAGGCAAGTATATCAGGGACATTCTACAAGAAACCAACCTACTCAACTGTAAGGCATGTATAACACCTATAGTCCCAGGACAGAAGCTTACCCTTGATGATGGTGAGCCACTCAAAGACTCAGAATGCTATAGAAGACTTATCGCCTATCTCCAATACTTGAACTTCACAAGACCCGACATTACCTACATCACACAACAACTCAATCAGTTCATGAAAACTCCCCAGACAACCCTACTGGAAAGTTGTGAAGCACGTACTTAAGTATTTCAAAGGGACATAAAATCAAGGCTTGTTCTACACGAGAAAGACAAACCTACAACTCACTGCCTATTCAGACTTAGACTGGGCGAGTTGTGTATTTAGTCCAAGATCCTTAATTGGGTATTACATTTTTCTCAGTCGATCTCCGATCTCCTAGAAAACAAAGAAACAAACGACTGTTAGTAGATCTTCGATGAAAGCCGAATACAGAAGTCTAGCTTCAACCACATGTGAATTAAAATGGATCATCCAACTATTAAAGTATTTTCGAATCAAAAAACAAGAAGCCATACCTCTATTTTGCAACAACCAAGCGGTGATTCACAGCTCAAAGAACCCCATCTTCCTCGAGACGACAAAGCACCTGGAGATCGACCTTCACCTTGTGCACGACGCGGTGACTCCAAAGTTCTTGAGTCTTCAACACGTTTGAAGTCAGAACCAACTAGCCGACTTGTTCACAAAGCCCCTTACCGCATGCACGTTTGTCACCTTACTTCTCAAGTTTGGATCTGTCCTCTTCGGGGATCTGACTTGAAGGGAGGGTGTTAAAGACCAAAGTCACAATATGGGCCGACCCAGCCCCATAACATAATAAACCCACGCACACCAGACAACATCCATTTTACTTGTTTCTTTACTCTCTGCATTTGTACAAACATTTTATTCCCTTAGCTGTCATTCTGTTACACAAGCTTCTAGAATGTAGAGCAAGTAGCCAATAGAATTTCATTAGTGTTCCATATATAGCTTCACATTCTGTATGCACAACACATGATGAAATTAAGTTTTCTTCATCTACCCTAGTAAACTTTTCATTGATGAATCACGGAAATATGTACTGTAACCTCTAATAAATAATTTGATGTTATTGCATGATTCCTGAAAATCGGGTATGTGGAGAGTAAGTAATTTGTTGGCTTACGCCAAATGCATACATGCCAACATTCTAGCTGAATGCATTTGGCTCTTGGGAATATTATGTATCCATTCCCAGTCAAACAAATTCTATTTCAATATATATTTCAACAATTCTGAAATACCAAATGAAATTTCAACAACTCATTTTACAATTTCTGCTACTTAAATTTTTTATATTTTTATTGAAATTCAATTCATTCTTCTCTTCTTTTGATCAATGAAGAACTTGATTAAAAGTCTGTCAAAAGGCGTTCATTAATTATGACCCTATGCTTGGCTCCACTCTTAGCTTTCATTGTCCCTACCTTTACTTATGCTTTAAGTCGGTAGTCAAAAATGGATGGAGGCTTTTGATTGTGCAAAACAACAGGTACTAGGAAGTCCACATTACATTCTCAACAACTTGAGAGAGTGATGTAAGAGAGCAAGAGACTTGAAACCTTTTTAAGGGCATTTCTGCCTTTTCTCCTCCTCCCTAACCTTCCCGCCCTCCATTCTTTCTATTTTTGTACTGTCCTTTCGAACCTTCACCTTCTGTAAAAAAGCTTTTTTGTCCTTCTTTAGCTCCCGTCTCCTCCAGATGTCGCCATCTAGCCTCCTTGTTAGCCATGATTTTCCAGAATTACCCACCTGACCCTCCTCCTCTCCTCCCTCCCCCACAGCACCTTCGCCATCCTCCACCATTGACCAATCCCAAGCCCCATTGCAGAAAAGCTAGAAGCAGATTGTTGGAGACTCCATTGCTGCAAACCTCTCTTACCAACCACCTAAGAAGATCGATGGTAAACTTATTGTCTGTCTAGAGCTTGCCGTTCTTGAGGAAGGCGCCAAGTGTTGGGAGACCAGTCTTGTCGGATTTTTCTTTGAGCACCGATCTCCTTTCCCTCTCATCCACTAATGGGCAACTAAACATTGGAAAGGTAAGGGCTTGCTTGATGTCCTTCTCACTGAGGACAACATCCTTTTGTTTAAATTTTCAACCACAGCTGAAGCTCACAAGGTTTTAGAAGAGGGCCCATGGCATTATGGAAATTAACCTCTTTTCTTACAACAATGGCAGCCACGTCTTAACCTGGAACATATTAAGATGCAGAGTGTCCCACTATGGATTAACTTTCATAACATCCTCCTTGAGTATTAGACAACCCAAGGACTCAGCTCACTGGTTAGCTTTGTAGGGAAGCCTATTTGCTTTGATGAGCATACTGCTATGAAGAAAAAAATAGGTTACACGCAGATTTGCGTGAGTGTAGAACTCTCTAAAGAATTGCCTGAGGTCATTCCTATTATGCGTCTAGATGAGGGAAATCTATTGAGGGAGGATCATGTGGCCATCTCCTACCACTAGAAATCCCCGCTACAACCTCCTGGGAAATTTTGGAAGCCCACTGGGAAACTATTCAAAACTGGCCACTATCAGGAGCTCATGAAACTTGGCCAAGAAGATGGTCCCCTGCTACCGATGACACACCTCCCTCTCCTGGATTGGACAAGCCTCAACTTGCACATGGAGAGTCATCCCCGACTCTAAAGGAGCCTGACCCCCACCCAGACACTTTGGACTTCGTCCCTCCATGCATTTCGACTACAACTAGTTCAGTGGAAGCCACTACCCCCTGCTCCACACCCCTTCATTTACACTACATGAGGACAATTCTGATTTGGACACCGAGGGGGAAGCTAATCTCCCATTGACCATTGCTAACAACTTGACTTTGCAGAAATAGGCGTCCCCCTCACCTGCCCTATATAAGACAGTAGAAAGGCGTTGCTCCTAACAGCACAAAAGAAAAACTCCAGATATACACATCAATGTCCGTACTTGTATGGAATGTACGTGGGTTAAATTGCCCAACAAAGCAAGCGGCTTTGAGGGATTTTGTCATGAGGGAAAGGCCTCATGTAGTAGGTCTTTTGGAAATGAAAATAAAAACTGATAAGATGGCTAGATTATGGAATCTTTTTCCTCACTGGAAATTTATTTCCAACCACTCCCATCATGCTCTAGGTAGAATAATTATCTGTTACAATGAAGATACTATCACAATGGACACTCTACATGCAATAACTCAGATACTGCACCTTTGCATTCATTTTCTGCAACATCATATGACTACCATTATCTCTTTTATCTATGCCAGTAACTTTGCCTTCCAGAGACGTGAATTATGGACTGATTTGGTGACACTTTCCCCTCACATCACCTCACCTTGGCTGATCTATGGTGACTTTAATACTACTCTTTATCCTTCAGAAGCTTAGGGAAATTGCAACCTCAGAAACTACACTCCAGACCTCAAAGATTGTGTTGATCTTATTGGAGTGGCAGACCTAAAACAAATGGGCTACAATTATTCCTGGACAAATAAGCAAACTTCTAGATGGTTCATCCAAAAGAAATTAAATAGAGCTCTTGTGAATGCTAACTGGCTGACCTCCTTCCCCGTTAGCTATGCAAACTTCAAAAAGCCCCTCTTCTTTGACCATACTCCTATCATTATTGCAAATTTATTCCAGCTTCCCCATCAATCATATCCTTTTCGGTTTAATAATCTTTTGGCACAAGATCCCAAATTTTTAGATGTATGTCGTGATGGTGCTACTATAGACATAAGGGGTATCAAACAATTTAGCTGTATCCACAAACTCAAGGGCATCAAGGCTGTACTAAAGCTATTCAATATCTCCCTACATCCGAATACTGCTTTAGCGGTCCAAGCCACCCGACAAGAGTTGCTTACCATTCAAAGGACTTGTTTTGCCTCACCCCTAGACCCTCTCATTGTTGCCCCTGAAAAGCAAGCCTTACTGTAGTATATGACCACTGTCCACCACCATTCCTCCTTACTCCAGCAGAGAGCGAGGGTAAATTGGCTACAACAAGGAGATAAGTGCTCTAAATTTTTTTTCAACATTGTCATGGCCTAGAGAAAACAAAACTATATCCATCTTGTCAATAAGGAGGATGGTAGCCAGCTCCATGACATTCACGAAATCAAGCAGGAAGTAGTTCACTATTTCTCAACCCTCCTTGACACTTCTAACCTAGCCCAGGTGCCTCCTGAAGGCCTATCTGGAATTATTTCCAAACAGCTTTCTGCTGATGCAACCTCTTCACTAACTAGGCCGTTGGGAGCTACTAAGATCAAGGCTGCACTCTTTTCCATGGATGGGAATAAAGCCCCAGGGCCTGATGGTTTCAATGCTTTCTTTTTCCAGAAATCATGGGAGGTCATTGGACCATTCATTACGGATGCAATCCAGTAATTTTTTTCAAAGGGCAAACTCCTCAAGAAGATCAACAAAATATTTTTGTGCTTAATTCCCAAATGCTCTAATCCTTTGAACTTCCATGATTTCAGGCCAATTTCTTGTTCGAATGTTCTCTACAAGCTCATCTCTAAGATTCTGGCGAAGAGATTGTAACAGGTTCTCCCTCCCCTCATCAGTGACACTCAAAGTGCATTCTTGCCTAATCGACATATTGGCGACAATATTCTCATTGTTCAGGAACTCTTAAAAGGATATGGTCGACATCATTCTCAGCAAAACTACACTATAAAATTGATTTCCGCAAGGCTTTTGACAATATTAGTTGGAGCTTTCTTTGGGCTATGTTGGAAGCACATGGCTTTCCTACTATCTTCATTCATTGGCTGAAGGAATGCCTCTCCACTGTAAGTTTCTCCGTCCTCATTAATGGTAGTCCCTCAGGGTATTTCAAGGCTGCTAAAGGGCTAAGGCAGGGAGACCGTCTATCGCCTTACTTATTCATCTTATGCATGGAAACATTGCATTCCCTCATCACTAAGGAGGTGGAAGCAAACTCTCATTTCAGCTATCATTCACACACTAAAAAGGTCAAACTCACTCACCTTTCATTTGTTGATGATCTATTACTTTTTTGTGGAGCAAACCTCGATTCTATTGATACATTTTGACGGGTGCCGTGGAGGTTTACTTGTTTATCAGGCTTGGAAATTAACTTCCATAAGAGCCAGTTCATCCTGTCTCACAGTGCTCTTCATTTGGAAGAGTCTATCACTCAGACCACTGGCATGACTATGCAAAACCCCCCAGTGATGTACTTGGGGTTGCCCATCTCCACTAAAAGGTTGAGGTATGTTGAATGTCTTCCCTTTATTGAAAAAATCCAAAAAAGGCTACATCATTAGACTAACTGATTCCTCACTCTTACGGGTAAATTGCAACTCATCAAATCAGTTCTCAACTCTCTACACATCAATTGGAGCTCTCATGTTTTCTTAGCCAAAAATGTTATCAAAATGGTGGAGCGCCTATTCAGGAATTTTTTATGGAACCATCCCCCTAGAACCCAAGGCATTGCCAAGGTTAAATGGTCTGATATCTGTGTCCCTAAGGCAGAAGGTGGCTTAAATATCACTCCCCTGAAACTCACGAATCAGACTCTTCTCCTTAAGAGACTATGGAGGATCCTTGATGATAAACAGTCCATATGGATTTGTTGGCTCTACTCCTACTTTCTTAAAGGTCGGAGCATATAGAAAACCATCACACGGCCTTCTCAGTCTTATTGTTTGAATCAGATAATCCTCTTCAAAAACTCAATCTAGCATGATGTTGTATGCAAAATTGGTGATGGAGCTCGGGCTTTTTTTTGGTTTGAAAATTGGACAGGACATGGTCCACTTCAGTCCCAAACTCCTAATCCTAGTCTCTTGGCTGTCCCTATTAATACCAAGATGACCTCCTTTATTTGAGGAAACACCTGGGCCTTCCTTGATCATCTACTACATCTCTAACCCCATTATCTCCCCTCCTATAATCCCAATTCTTTCTTGTGGAAAAATCGGCCTACCCACCAGTTAACGAACCAATGCACGCGTGATCTCCTTCGGGAACGAAAGCCTCGGGTTGCGTGGAGCAGCATTATTTGGCATAGAGATCTCCCTCCCAAGGTATCTTTCCCCCTTTGGCTGACTATGAAAAACAAGCTAAGCACCGCGGACCGCCTTTCTTATGTTAATATGGATTGCCATTGTCCGCTTTGTTTAATGCATCCTGAGTCATGAGACCGCCTCTTTTTCCTATGCCCTACTGCTGCGATGGTTTGGACAAAAGTCATCTCCTTCTGTGGACTGAGGCTTTCGAACCTTTCACTGCCTGCTATCATCAATTGGCTGGCCAGTTGCCCATCCTCTCCTAAAGTTGACAGAGCATGCTTAACCATAGCTATGGGGCTGACAGTCCAAGCCATTTGGAAAGAACGAAATGCGTGAAGATTTCAGGCCACCAGCAAAACTGAGGAGCAGCTAAAGGAAAAAGTAATCCGTGGAATTAGTGATCTACTTTTCCTGCAAAGTCATCTGCCTCATTAAGACCCAGCATTCAGACACCATACACTATGTTCTCTATATCTGAGTTGTAGTCACTGTTGTGCATGTTTTGTGATAAGGGTCTCTACCTTTGGACATCTACCGCTGTGTACTCCTATTTTTTGCTAATTCAAATTTTCTTTTTCAAAAAAAAAATGGTAGTGACCCAATAAAAATTACAATTGTTTAATAGAAGCACGTGGTTGAAGCTAAAAAGTTGATTATTAATTTTTTCCATACATTTATTATACGAAATTATACTCATTCCTGAAATTTTTTGATAAAAATTTTATTGATGTTCCTAAAAGTAATTATATGGAGAGCCTGAAATATTAGACACGTTTTCCGTCAGACGCGAAAGCTCTGACTTTTAAATCAACAATCCAATCAAATTTTTATAAACGAGCAATCTATATTATTAATGAATAAATATGTTATTATTTAAATATGTATTACATAAAATATCAATGTTTTAAAAATTAGAGTGAAAGTTAAACTAACAAGATAAGAGGTTTAAGGTTTAAAAGGTTCAACCAGTATTAGATCGTCATAAAATCGATTAAAGATTAAATAAAATTAAAGAATTCAAAATATAATTGAAATATATTATCTTTATTCATCAAAAAATTTGAAGTTTAATTATAAAAATTGTTAAATAAATATTAATTGATCTATTTTAATTTATAGAACTTATTAATTTACAAAAATTGACATACTATTTAATAAATTGACAACATAAGTTATTAAAATAAATTGAACCAAAAAATGAGAGGGTTCATAATTTAATCGGTCAAATCAGTTAAATTTTTTTACTATTGTAAAATATTATATATTTTAAATAAATTATTTAACATACCAAGAACTTAAAATTAATTAAAAAGTTGGATCATGTTAGGCTTATAATTCTCAGGGTGCGTTTGGATTTACGGTGCGGTGAAGATAAGTACTTATCCATTGCAGTTTTCAAACGCAGAGACATGTTTGAATTTGCAACCAACAACCGCAAGTTGGAAAAACCTGCGGTGCCACCGCAGAAATAGATAAGCAGAAAGGGGGTTTCTGTAGGAAACTGCTTATGAAGTGGAAATTTTACTTTCCAATAATAACCTCATGATATTTTAGTATTTTCTATTATACCCTTAATTAATAGAAGGAAAATTTTGCCAATAGTATTTAAGTAAGGTAAAATATTTTATTTAATAAATTTATTTTATTTATTAACAATGTTATTTCAAATTATTATACTAAAATATCGTTATTTTAACTATAACATTAACATTGAGATTGAGTACTTTAGAGTCATTATTCCAAACTTAAATTCTACTAGAAAGTATACTAGCTTAAACTTGACTCATCAAATTTAGACGATCGAATTATTAGCATTTCACACAGTTAAATAAAATAATATAATTTAAAGATGTTTTAAGTATTTTATTAATATTTTATTGTTATAATTTTACATATAACGAAAAGTTATATAGATATGTATAGAACTAATAAATAATTATTAACTCACTAATATAAAATCATTTAACATTAAATTTACAAAAACGGATTAAAACCTTAAAAATGCAATAAAATTTGTATTAATAAAATATTTGATTATAGCTCTTTATAGAAAAATTTAAATGACTTATCATATTAATTTGACTTTAGATATATATAACTTTGAAATTGTCTCTTAAATGATTTTATTAAGATAATTTGACTTTATTATTACTTCACATTATTGTAAATTTTAGAAAATAAAATTTATATTTTAACTAAAAATAAGGATATAATTTTAAATTTATCGAATCTAAATAATTTTTTCCAAATTTTAATGTTTAAAAAGTAATTCCTAATGTTGCTCTTATATGCCATAATTAATAACTTTTTTATAAAGTAACAAATATGTGTAATAATTGAAGAATATTTTAAAATATATAAAGAAATTATTAGTGAGTATTAAATAACAATAATATCCGATATGTTAATTTCGTAAATTAGAGATTTATCTGTAAAAATTAATAATGTAATTAAAATGCTTCAAAAAATATATTTTAAGTTTATTTTAGTCATA
>JAOSBN010054568.1:0-14305 GCA_027563595.1 Erythroxylum suave | reverse complement strand
GTAGATTGTTTTGGCGAGAGAAGTCATGGCTCACAGGTCGGTCAGCTGGGACTTTTGGGGATGGCCTAGATAGATCTAATGTCTTTCCTCCCTCATATAACATTTTGTACTAGGTTTTTGGATTTATGTACAGACAGTACAGGATGATAGACATGTAAACAGTTTGATTTTGATGAAATGAAATGAAGAAAGTTAGTTTTAAAACATTGTCATTTTTAATATATATTGATGTTTATTATGATGCCATGTGGAGTGATTAAAGTGATTGTTTATAGCTCACCCTTATCGTAGGATATGTACCGGAATGACCTGCGGACGTCCCAGTGTGTACCTTGCGGTAACGGGGTGCTACACTCTACCCACTCACGTACTTCGATTCTATCTAATGTTTCAAAATAAAAATATTTTGGTGACCAATTTTCCTATAACGAAGAGAACGGAAATGAGTACCTTTCTCCTCAGTGTAAATTTAAAATGGAGCTCTAAAGTCTGTTACCGGGTTTCTTCTCCCCTGTCCCTCTATTTGTTATGCTCCATGCAGCTCTTATCATGTCATTTGCTTGATCTAAGGCATAATTGGGATGAGTGTGGGAAAATTTTGAGTTGGTAAAATTCTAGAGAGATGTTATAGCATTTGGAAATTGGAATTCTAAAGAGAGAAAATGAAAAGGAATGTGAAGGTAAAAGTGAAGTAAGAATTTAATAAATAGGTGGTAAAAAGTGTAAAATGGTAAAAGTTTCATTTAAAGATTTGCATCCTCTACCTTTTATACATAGGCCATGATTGTGGCATGCAGTGTATCAACTTCAAACATCTCAGTCACAGGCCACAATCATGACTTGCTAGGCCACAGACGTGGCCAATGCTTATACTCTAAAACCTAAGTCCTTCTTTTCTAATTATTTTATCTTTCACTTCACTCTATGTGCTTACATAATCTCCCCCGTGATTCTGAGATCCTATTCCTCTTTTTACTTTTATTTATCTAACAAAAAAATTAAACCTAACTACTAAATTCAACTAATTGACCAATAACTACTTTCTATGGGTTGCCTCCCATGCAGCGCCTCTATTTACATCGGTAGCTGGATGCTCCTTTTATGCTTACAATGGATGGAATGAATGGTTTGATGGTAGTGTCACCATCACCCTCAATATCTGAACCTTCACTACCATATGGCAATTTCCACTATCATTGACATTTTCCTTACCTCGCCTCCTTCTTCGTGAGCACTTCTTTCATAAAGCATTTGCAAGATCTTCGATTTCTTCACATTCTCCTCAAGGTTTGTGTTTGTTCTGATCCATAGGAGTTGAAGGAGCTCCGTACTCTTTAATAGTCACCTTAAAGGTCAGTTGCTCCTTTCCCACTTGCAACGTTAGTTTGCCCCCGTCCATATCAATCATTGATCGCGTAGTGGCTAAGAACAATCGCCCCAAAATAATAGGGTTATCCTCATCCTTATTGATATCTAGAACATAGAAATCTATGGAAAAAATAAATTTGCCAACTTTTACTAGCACATATGGTAAAATTCCCACTGGTTTATGCGTAGTCCTATCAGCCATCCTAATCACAAACTTAGTGGGAACTAACCCTTGTAATCCCAATTTTAAGCTAAGAGTATAGGGCATCATATTTATACCTGCGTCTTGCTCCATGAATGCCCTCTCTATGATGATCTTATTGATACTATAAGGAATGAAAAAGTCCCCTAGATCATCCTTCTTCACTATTCTAAGGGTGTCTTCTAGTATTTCTCCTTTTTCTTTTCTATGACAAACTCTTGTAAATTCAATTTAGCCTGTATTCATTTCGTCACCTCCTTAACCTTGTTGGGTTTAATTTCTTGCAACTTTTCTACTTCCCTTCTAGCATATAATTCCTTCTTCTTAAAAAATTGGCGTGGAAATATCTGTTGAGTCATTTGCACCGATTTGCTTTCAGTCTCACTTGGAACTCTTCATCCTAAGTTTAGCTTATAACCATGATACGCTCATTCATATTTGACTTGGTGTTGCTAAGAACAGTTCCAACATTGCGAGTTGACATTGCTTCCACGAGCTGCCCCACTTGGACTTCCAAATTGTGGATAAACGAAGCATAATTCTTTGTGACTTGCTCAAATTTACTCTCAAGCCTCCTATGTGCTACCTCCATTCCTTTTATCATATCCAAAATTCTATCCCATTTCGAATCCATCGAGCTTATTTTTTCCTAATGGAAGCTCAATTAGCTTTAGGGTCTAAACTACCCTCCATTGTTGTTATTTGACTAGGAGAATTTTGGATGATTCTTCAACCCAAGGTTATAAGTATTGGAGTAAGGATGATTAACTCCTCCACATCTGAATTAGTCCCCCATACAGTTATCTTGCTTCGGGTTATCATCCCTCATTAGGTAACAATCCACCTTAACATGATCTAGTTGGTGGCATAGCTCACATTTCAGTTGTATAGCCTTTACCATAGTTGAGCATGATGCCTTCATATAATTGAGTTGTCGCATTAGATTGTCGATCTTAGTTTGTATTTTCATCATTTCATCGACTGCAACAACTCCCTTCTACTCTCTAAATGAAATAGGTTGCCTATAAACAACTATTATTGGCCATCTCCTCTATTAACTCCTCTACTTCATCGACTGTCTTTCTCATTAAAGATCCTCCCGACGCCACGACAATAGTGCCTCTAGTTTGTGGGTTCACTCCGTTGCAGAATGTCTGCAGCAAGAACTCCTTCTGTAAATTGTGGTGTGGGCATATCCTCTACAGGTTATTGTAATACTCCCACACTTCATAAATAGACTCCTCGTCACCTTATTGCAAGATTGTAATTTCCTTAATTATCTTGGTGGTCTTATTATCTTGGTGGTCTTTTTTAGTGGGAAGTATTTATCTAAAAAGGCACGTATTATCTGTTCCCACGTGATAATGTTAGTGGGCCTCAGTGAATGATACTAAGCCTTAGCTCTATCCCTAAGCGTGAAAGGAAAAAACCTAATTCTCACTACATCTTCCGACAACTGGTGATACCAGAAGGTATCACAAATCTCGAGAAAACTCACAATACAAGCATTGAGGTCTTCATTTGCAAATCTATAAAATTGGATGTTCTGTTGAAGCATGTTTAGGACAGTGGGTTTGATTTCAAAGGAGACCACTTGAATAGGTGATCTAGCCACTCCTTGGTTCACTAGATTGAACCCTGGTCTCATAAAATCCATAAGCATCTTCTATTGCTACCTTTCAGGGTTGACTTCTTGATCTATGTTTCTTTAGAATTCCTCAGCCATTTGTACTTCCTCGAGCTTTTCTTCTTCTTCTTGCCAAGCTTTCCTAAGAGTTTATTCAAAACTTATGATATCTAAATCTAAAGTCTCCACTGTGCGACTCGAACCCCACAAGACTCTTGTGTTCATACATAAGCACGATTTTTACGTGATCCTAACAAAAATGAATCAAATATGAAAACTATCCTAATGCCTTGAACTATATCCTTCCCCGAGAACGGCACCTAAAACTTGTTCGCTCAAGGTTATAGACACTAAGTTTTACTATTTATAACCTTGGTAATTACCGCAAGAGCACGGGTCGTTCGCAAAATACCTAAGGTGTTAATCCCATGAAGAAGGAAACTAGTCCTAAAATCTAAGGCAACTAAGTTCACAATTCCTAATTAAACAACTAATGTAGAAATTAAAATTAATCAAGAATCAATTATGAAAAATTAAAGTACCAATAGTAAACAAAAAGCAAACTCACAACAACCCAAAATTAACCTAGAAATTACCAAGGGAGAGAAAGGGGATCTAGTTCAAAATTAAACAGAACCTAACCAATTATACAACCACCAAATTGATGAGTCTAGATGGTCCTAAGGTGAATTAATCTCTCTCGAGTTATAATTATTAACCCTAATTAATAATCCCTAATTCAAACTATGGAAATTACGATTTTTTAATTCACAATTGGTAGTTCTAAAGATGTCTACTAAGCTATCAATAATCTATGCTCGATCTCTTATCACTTGACTCTACTGGTTTAATCTAATTCTCTAACTATTGATTTACCCAACTCTCATTAACCCAAATCGGTGATTTTTACCTAGCTCACCCTCTCAGTTTACTGCCAAATTATTAAGCACATAATTGAAATCACAATCAAGCAGTAGAAAACACAATCAATTTAATTTCATTAATCTCAAAATTTAATATCCAAAGGTGAGCATAGATTTGACTCCACATTCATACAATCAATCCCATCACCTATTTCAATTCTATACATTAATAAAGCTTAAATAAGTGGAAATACTCTCAGGAATGGATTTTCGGAAGTGTTGATAGTAGGAAACCACCTGTTTCGGGAACTACTTAACGTCTAGCTCCTCTTCGTGTCTCTCTTCCTTTGTCTCCTTCCTCGTTCTCTTGATCTTTGTCTAGGTTTTCTCTCGAGATTAATAAAATCTCACTTTTTTCAAAACTTTCTTGGCTCTCTAATCACTACCAGCGGCTGTTAGGGATTGTTCTATTTATTCTCTAGCAGCCCTAGGTCAAACTCGGGGTCAAAATGGTCCGAAAATAATCCAAAAATTGAGTTGTGACATTAGCCTAACACAGGGCACGATCGTGGCCTGGCTACTTCTTTCACTACCTTCTCTATCACGACCATGGCTTATGTGCACGGTTGTGGTCTATGTCCTCTAGCCCGAAACTCTTAAATGTTCACTAGTCTTTCCTGTTTGTCCTATAGCACTAGCACACATATCAAGGTACCTCAAAATATACAGTTTATGCACAAAGATTCAAACTAACCCATAAAAACACTTAAACACAAAAACTAACCTAATTAACTCCTAAATGCATACTCAACACTCAATTTAACACTAAATGCATAATAAAGTAATCCCTAAATCATCATGCAAAACACAACTATCACCCATCAGCACATGTTCTATATAAAATTGGCTCATCCCATAAATATCAGGTACACTTATGTAGAAAACTCTTTCTTTATTGATAAGATAAATTAAAAGGAAGCTTACCATTGGTAACATAACTTGCAATATTGGTAACCATGGTGTAGTTAGACTTTCAAGAAACATCAAAGTTTCATTATGGAAATTCTCATTAATATCTTCGCTTGGCTCACATTCCCATCCTTCCAATCTTGATAAATGGTCTCCAAAAACATTTTTGACTACCTTTTTATCTCTCACTTCTATATCAAATTCCTATAAGAGTAGCACCGATCAAATGAGCCTTAGTTTCACATCCTTTTTGTTGAAAAGATATTTTAATGTTGCGTGATCTACCAATATGATTACCTTTGAACCCAAGAGGTATTATCAAAATTTATCACATGCATACACCACTGCGAGTAATTCCTTTTTTGTGGTGGTGTAATTAAGTTGAGGTCCTACAAAGGTCTTGCTAGTATAGTAAATCATATGCAACCTTTTATCTTTCCTTTGGATCAATACAAAACCTATAGCTTGGTCACCTACATCGCATATAATCTTAAATGGAAGTGTCTAGTTTGGTGGTGATATAATTAGTGCTAATGTTAGTGCCTCCTTTAATTTGTTGAATGCAGACATACACTTTTCATCAAATGAAAAGGGCACATCTTTGACCAATAGGTTTGTTAAAGGTCTTGCAATTTGGAAGAAATCTTTAATAAATTGACGGTAAAATCCTACATGACTTAAGAATCCTCACACATTTTACATTGCTTAGTAGTGGGAGTTTCTCCATAACATATGTTTTTGCTCTGTCCACTTCAAATCTTTGGTGTGAGATTTTATGCCCTAGCACTATCCCCTCTTGCCAATTCAACAGTAAATATGACTTTTCACATATTTGAAGCACTTTATCCAAATTAGTTAAACACATTTTAAAAGAGTCTCCAAGAACTGAAAAATCGATGAACACCTTTATTATATCTTCAATCATATCAGCAAAGATAGACATTATGCATCTTTGAAATGTAGCTAGGGCATTGTATAATCTAAAAGGCATCCGTCTATTCGCAAAGGTAATATAAAGGTACGCAAATGTGGTCTTTTCTTGATCATCAAGTTATATGAAGACTTAATGGTATCCCGAATATCCATCTAAGAAGCAATAAATGAATGACCAACTACCCTTTCTATCATCTAGTTTATAAATAGAAGAGGAAAATGATCTTCTCTAGTCATTGAGTTGAGTTTGCGATAATCTATCTACACTCTCCATCCTATGACCATTCTTGTTGAAATTATTTCTCCACTGTCGCTTCCTATTACTGTCTTCCCACACTTTTTAGGTACATATTATACTTGACAGACCCATTCATAATCAATGATAGGACAAATTATCCCTACGTCTGAGATTCATTATTTCCTTCTTGACCACTACTTTATGTTAGGTTTTAACCTCCATTGATGCTCCCTTATCGATCTACATCCTTCCTTGAGGTTTATTTGGTGTATGCAAACATTTGAGCTTATACCTCAAACATAAAAAATCTGCCATCTGATGGCCTTCATTCGCTTTCTAATAAGTTCTACCACCTTACACTCTTGTTTCCCATTCAATTGATCAGAGATGATGGTCAGTAACGTTTGACCTTCACCTATAAAGGTATATCTGAGATGTTTAGATAAAGGTTTAAGCTCTAACATGGTTGATTTTTCTATGGATAGTAGTATGGATGCTTCGGTTCAGACTAACATATCTTGATTCGTTTGAGCACCCGACTCCTCCCTTTCATCATCTCATTTAGACTCAGCCTTTTCATATCCATTATTTGTCTTTGCTTCCGTTGATTATACTTCTATATTGCAACTCTCTACTTGTTCTTGCAAATTTTGATCCATAATTTCAACCTTCAAGCATGTGATGCTTGCTATTAAATTCTCTAAAGACTTATTCATAAATTCTATCTCATCTTTACCTATTTGAAATGATAATTTCCTTTTATAAACATTAGCTGTAACTTTCCCTGTATTTATAAATGATCGACCAATGATTAATGGACAGTTCTTATCTTCTTCAAAATCGAGAACCAAAAAGTCTACAGGAATAATAAACGTATCCACTTACATCAAAATGTCTTCCACTATTCCTAATGGTCTTTTAATACATCAGAGTTTTTTAATACATCAATGTTAGCTTGACCTCATCCAGCCCCAATTTCTTGAATATCAATAAAGGAATAAGATTGATACTTGATCGTAAGTCACACAAGCACTTTACGAATTCAAATTCACTAACTACATAGGGTATTATGAAACTCCCTAGATCCATCAACTTAGATGGCATTTGGTTAGTAATTATGGAACTGCAGGTGCCAGTTGGACCTACCATCTAGTTATCTTCACAAGTGTGCTTCTTTGATTCATGTCCTTAAAAAATTTGAAGTATTTAGGCATGCATTCCAAAGCCTCTACAAATGCGAGATTTATCTGTAATGTTTTTAAGTTTCTTAATGAATTTTGTAACTTGTGCATCAAACTTCTTCTTTTGCAATCATTGAGGAAAGGGAATCTTGGGTTGATATGGTTTAGGGGTGACAAAAGGAGGTTATTCGCTCATATTCACTTCTTTCTCCTTTTTTTTAATCTTTCTCAACATGAGGAAAGGGCTCCTTTGTTGCCTTTATGGGTAGTTCAAGTTCCTTTCTGCTTAGAAGTGTAATAACCTTTAGTTGCTCCCTTGGTTTTGTTCTTGAAATGCTAGGAAAAATTCCCACATTTTATGTAAAGAAAAAGTTTGACAATTAGTTTACTTGGACCTCTAAGTTGTTGATAGAAAAGGTAGGATTATTTGTTACTTTTCGATTCTATCTTCCAAACTCTTTTATGAATCATCTAGGTTTCTAAGCTTGTAAAAGATTTTTTCTAACTTTGATTCTATTAAACTTGATATGTCTTGTTGGAAACTTGGTGGTCCTTGAGATCTGAATTGTCCTCCAGCATTATTTCACCAAGAGAAGTTTGTGTGATTCTTCCACCCAGGGTTGTATATGTTGGAGTAAAGATTGTTTCCCACTCCTCGACCATATTGAGTTCCCATGTGGTTTACTACCTCTGATCATTATCCTTCATCAAGAAACAATCGACTGTATCATGATCCATCTGCCCATAAAGCTCACACTTCAACTGAATAACTTTTATTGTATTTGAGATGAAGCCTTCATGTTGTTTAGCTGTCGAGTTAATTTATCAATTTTATCCTACAATTCTATCATTTCATCAACAGCTACAACTTTTTTTTGATAATGGGAAGTTGTGGGTTGTTTATTCCGCTTGTTCATCCATAGACAACTATTACTTATCATCTCTTCTAAAATCTCTTTTGCTTCATCTACCATCTTCCTCATAAGTGATTTTCTTGAAGCTACATCAATTATGTTTCTTGTATGCGGGGTACTTCGTTATAGAACATTTCTTAACAAGTCTTTAAATCGTTCCCATACCTTACAAATCGATTCCTGTCACCTTGCTTAAAGTTTTTGATCTCCTTGATAATCTTTGTAGTCTTGGTAAGGGGAAAGTACTTATCTAGGAAGACATAAACTAACTGGTCTCAAGACATCACCTTGTTGAAAGTTTTTGATCTCCTTGATATTCTTTGTAGTCTTGGTAAGGGGAAAGTACTTATCTAGGAAGGCAAGAACTAATTGCTCTCAAGTGATGACATTAATCCGGTTAAGGGAATAGTACCAAACTTTTGCTCTATCCCTTAAGGTAAAAGGAAAGATTCTCATTCTTATAGCATCCTCCGACATCTGATGATAATGAAAGGTATCGAAATTTTCAAGGAAATTGACAATGTGTATTTTTAGTTGTTGATTCGTTAATCCATAAAATTATACATTTTGTTGAAGCATATTTAGAAGGGCTGGTTGATTTCAAAGGAAGTTTCTTACGTAGGGTGGCCTAGTTACATCTTTTAATATGCCATTACTATAGAGCATATGCCTGAACATCTAGAGAAAATTAAAGAACATACCCGGTGAAAATGACATGCTAGAGCAATCACATCAACTTATTATGGCACCATACAAAACATAAGTATTTCCAAAGATCAAACCTCCTCATTTCATTCACAAAATGAAACTTACTTATAATTTCTTTACATTTCATAATCCATGTTTATTCATAAAACTTGGGGGTTTAAAGTTCTATACAAAAATTTCAACACAAAAGAAGAAGCTAAAAAAAATTATTTTATCTAGACTCCGCAGGTATCCGGTGACAAAACCTTTAAGCCATTCTTTTTTCCAAAATTGATAGTACTAGACTTCTACTATATCACCTTAGGAGCTAGATCTCCCTTGTACTTGAAAATCAACGTTGCAATTTTGATGAGTTTGTGAACTCAATGAGCGAACCATCATCGATGTGCTTACTCAAGTCAAAACACATATATCACAAGTATAAACCAAATTAAAAAGCGTATTTCCTAATTTAGCAGATGTATCACATCGTTCAATGTTGAATACTAGATCACAATATACATCATACCTCAACAATAAATCATGAACTTCAAACATTTCATATAATCATTTCAGAATAATCCAATAATTTATCTCAATCATTCATATCATCAATATGTACATAAACATTGCATATAATTATATCAACCCAATTCAGTAATTCTTCACAATCATTCATATGACACATGTAAATATATACATACAAATGCACATGCAACTCCACTTTCATTTTACTTTTTTATGACCAAGCATCTGTTTACCGTCCTGTATCCGTTGTGGATACCGGGCTCATTTCATATTTTGTCCCATACCTATTGTTGATACTGTGCTTATTAATTACTGAGCTTGTGGCTCTTTGTGCACATTTCTGAGCTTTAAGCTCTTTTTTCACACTAGTCACACTGGTCACAACTCCTTTTTATGATCATGTATAACAATGTGATGGAATACATCAATTCATATAATATGCTATTAATAACTTTCATTCAATGTGCATAGTCATTTATCACATTCATCGAATCTGAGTCTAGCATTTAACATTTAGTTGAGTAATGTTTAGTATTACATATACAATTTGAAAGTACTTCCAATACATTCCCGAATATTAAACTCCTCGAACTAACAATGTCTGAAATTATCACAATCACATAAGTGACAATTCAATAACTAAAATTTAAACCGAAACAAATCAATCATAGTGAGAAAACATCTAAGTTAACTCATAGTACGCTCCAGATGAGCTATTGCCTTAATGACTCAACAATGTTTGGATGTTGACGATCAATTTGTGCTTCTTTATGTTAAGTCAAGAAGACTTCACTTCTTCTATTGATTTTGATGAAAGTCAAATAATAATAATAATAAAAGTGTGTGAACTGTTTTGATGAGTTTATTAAGTGCACAGATAAATGTAAGTAGCACAAATCATCAAATTAAAACGATATTCAAATAAAAGCTTAATAAGGCGATGTGTAAGATAGATCAGACGAAGTAATTAAGCGTAGTCACCAAACGAAGCGAAGACAATAAAAAAACCATACAAATCAAATCAAGACGATATAATTAAAGAATAATCTACAATGTCAGTTAGTTAGTTGGAGTTGGTTATAGAACTCAACTAATAACAGATCTCAAAAGATTCTACAAGTAGTTTCTCAAGAAGACCGTTGGAGATTTAGACTATAAAGATCAGTTGTAGTCGTAGACAAAAAGACTTTTACTTTACTGTTACTTACACTTTACAAAAAATAGTTATGTACTTAAGTGAGTATACTGTAAAAATATCGAGTGAAAAGAAGGAAGAAAGAGATCAAGAACACCTTTAACGTAAGTGTAAAAACCTTAAACAATATCTTTTCAAGTAAAAGGAAGGCTAGAACCTGAAGAGTCTAATATAGCAGATAAAGAATACTTTGTGAAAGAGACCTAAAGAGGTTGTGGAAGTGTAGAAATAATAATTGTAAAGTTAAAGGAGATAGTGAAATCTTAGATAAACTCTAAGGACTGGATGTAGCCCAAAGGTTAAGGGTGAACCAATATAAATTGCGGTGTAACATTCTCTAACCCTTATATCTTTAATTTCTTGTTATTAGAAAAATAGATACTATTTCTTTTGATGCATTACTCAAATGAATTAAGTATGTTGTTTTGTAATCTTGTGAATATTTCAAGAAAATCAAGAAGATTTTAATGATTACTATCTTAGACAATTTAACACAATTCAACCCTCCTTCTTGTGTATTTTACATATTATATGTGATTTCTATATTAACAAGTGATTTACTTCACTTTAGTCATGCAATACGCACATATTTTACATATTACGAAGTTGATCAATCATATAAATATTCAATCATGCATATGTATATGTGTTATGCCCAATGCATGCTTAGTTGACTTTTCTGGTATGTATCCTTATTCACAAATCTTAACCATTCACACGTCATAGCTTGGATATAACTAGTTTGCAATTAGGTTTATACCTTACGTAAACTTGATTATTCAAAACTCATCAACCATACATTTACCAACCCTTTTTTGGCATTATATGTATTCAAAACAATTTCCAATTCTCATTTATTCATTCCTAATATAGTACTCATATCCTTTGGACCACATTTGTATTCATAAGAACATCTTTATTCCTTTAACAACTCATAATTTCGAGATTTAGATACATTGATGTCAAAATAATCCATTCATTAATTTACAACATCAATTAACAACCTAAACTTATCAAACGCTTAACCAAACTATCTAAGTTCATTTCAAGACTCAATCAAGTCCAAATACACCAAAGTAACGTGACTTATCCATAGTTAATTCAATAATCACTCAAAATAGGTTTTTTTGTCACTTTAAAGCATTGTCCATGACCATGAAAAGGAGTTAATGCAGCTTCCTCAATCGTGGGATGAGTGAACTGAAGATTCACCATCCATTTCCTTCAATTTTTTTCTAGATTCTAAAACCTTTATACCAAATTCAAAACATCTTCATAACAATCCATTAATTATACCCTTAATTATACCTAACTTATACTCAAATTCCTCATAAATTTCATCTCCAATTCTATCTCAAGGAAACTCATAAACTACTATCTTTCATACATCAAAACAAAATAGAAACTATCATACATATAGTCCTAGTTCTTTCCCATTTCAAGAACGCTACACTATCACCTTTCTTTAGCATCAATTCACCTTCATTATAATTCAAAGTCCAATATAATTCATCCATATAATAACCTATAACCCAAAGTTTTTATACATCAAGGACAAAGTGTAAAAATGTCCAAGTTCATCCATCATACTCCAACGCACTTCATCATAAACATCATATACAATTCATCCCAATTCAATCATCATAATCTTTCTACTAAAATGTGCCATAAAGATCAATACTTTTCTTACTTGGTTAGCTCAAGTTCCACCTTAATTTATCAAGTTAGCCTAGCCCTCCATGCATGCATGATCATCACAAATTCAAGGTGGAAATAAGATGGCTTTCGATAAGGATAAAAGACAAAAATAATGTAGTTCTTTAGCTATCTTGTGAAGGGTAAAAGCATGTATTTGGTGTGGTAATTTAGCAAAACTCAAGCAAAAAATAGGAATGGGAGATATAAGCAAGTTTTCGTGGTGTGAGATGAAAAGAGAAGAACAATGAACAAAGCTGAAAATACTCCTGTAGAAACATAACTCCTTAGAAGCTATATGTCACCATGTTACATTAACATATGTCCCTAGGCATGTAAGTCACTTATCCCCTCTATAAGCTACCAAATGTCACCTAGCTACTAGTCCATTTGTCACTTAGTCGTTGCTGCCATTTGTCAATTAATTACCCATGCCAAATGTCACTCATTTCTCTATGCCATTTGTCACTTATTTCATAGACTTAGTCATCCTAATTTTTCATGTGTCAATTTGTCTTACCAGTTGGCATTTTTCCTAGTCAAATATGCATTTTAATTCATCACTTTTCTAATGGTAACAATTAATTCCAAATCTCCTACTTGTAACTAATCAAATTGAAATTCAAGATATAAACAATACACAATTCACTCATGATCATTTTAAACCTCTCATACCCTAGAATATGTCAATTAAGTGCATATACTATCTTTGCAGTGTTTCCTAAATCATGATTCATATGTATATGTTAATATTATGCATGTGAATGAAATGCATTTCATAAATTCTTAATGATATTACTTATGTGCAATAGTCTAAAGTTCTAACCCTTGGTATAGAATACGGGCTATTACATTCCTTGATTGATTGCATTGAAGACCAGTCTCATGAAGTCCACAACTCTATTAATGCCCTTAGTTCACTCTTTGATCTAACTCATGCTGAAACTCCTCAACCACTGTTGCTTTTACGGTTTCTTCTTCTTCTTCACACTGAGCTCTTCTAATTGAACATTTTAGATGAGTGATGTCAAGCTCTACAGCTTCAGCTACATCACTTAAGCTTCTTGTAACTCTTGTGTTCATGCAAGAGCATGGTCACAAAAAAAAATGGAAAGACTGGAAAAACTTAAAACTAACTAAAATGACTTCAATTAAGAGAACTAAACTATTCTTCTCCTTCCATAGCAATAGCCCGCCAAAAACATAATCAGGGTAAGTTTTAATTTTACAAGCCTTCAATATTCTACAAGTGCATAGTTTGTAGTGTAGTATTAAAGGTGTCGATCCTACAAGGAGGGAGAAAAATCTAATCCTAAAAAAATCTAAGCCTAAAATGATATGAAACTGAAAATAAACAATGCCATGGAAAGTAAATACGAGAATTGAATTCAACCAATTAAATCAAAAGTTAAACACAAAGGAATTAACAACTGAGAAACAAGCAAGCACAATAAAAATTAACCAAAGAATTTACTAAGTTATGAGAAAGGCGATTTTACTTATCATTAATGAAAACCTAGCCGATTATGTGTTAATGGGGTGATGATTTTAGACAATCCTAGGTTGATTACTATAAACCCTAATTGGATTATGAAATTTGTAATCTCCTAATTAACAAAAGACTTATAACCCTCATTAGACTTAAAGTACTCTAATAAACTACTAGGTCTCATACAAGATCTCTCACTGAACAATTACTAATATGATTAGTTACGGATTCTATTGAATCGCCTAACATTAATCTGATCCAATCAGTTTTTATCTGATTCACCCTTTCAATTTATTATTGAATTATGCAAGAAAATGTTAGAGTTATGTAAATATAGTTCCCTAGAAAGCAAGTGTATTTACATGTATCTTAATCTTCTTCAGTTACAGTTTTGTAATGGAAATATTTATTATTAA
>JAOSBN010054557.1:0-14305 GCA_027563595.1 Erythroxylum suave | reverse complement strand
TTAAAGTCATCTTCATAACCTTATAATGTTTTTTAAAGTTATGTCCTCATAAGTCATTTTAGACATAAACAGCTAATGTTAAACAGCTAATTTTACCAAACATCTGTAATAAACAGCTAATACAATCCGCTGGTCAAATCAGCTAATATAATCAACTATTAACTAACAGCTGATAGAATCAGCTAACAACTAATGCAATCAGCTAATTGCCAAATAGAGCATATATCTTGCGATATGTCACAAAAAGAAGAAAACTAGAATATGGTCCCTTTTTTATTTTACTCAGGTCACAGATCATTGTATTTTACTTCAAAGTATCACTTAGTAAATTAACTCATTTTAAGTCATTTATAATAGAGTGTATTTGGATTATATTGTGTAGAATTATTAATGCTATGCTATGTATAGCAAGGATTTTAAGTATTTAAAATTTTTATTTTTATTCATTTAATGTATTTTTATTTTTCCATATTATTTTTTTAAATACGTTGTAAAATAACAAAAATAAACATAGAAAAATTTTGAATAATTAACTTTCTAAAATATTTGGAATAATATCGTAAAGATGATGTTCTGGCAACTATTATCGGTTGGGCTGTTGTAAATAAGTTAGAAATTATTATATTGAAAGTATTAAATTATTTTCAAAATAATATAAATAAATTGCTATATAATTAGAGATAAAAATTGTCATAATTTTTTTATTGCATAAGTATTTAAAAAAATCCTTTTCTATATGGTCTGAAATACAAAAAGGTTTATTTTTATCTTGTTTCTAATTTTTAAATATTAAATGGTAAATTTTAGATGCATGAGTACTATAAATGTCTTTATAAAATATAAAAAAGACAAACTATTTTTAAATGGAAATTGAATTAAAAAATAGGAATTAGAGGTTCGACAAAAGAGATAGACATCATAGGGGGTTACCCATTACATGTTTTCAAGACAAGGTAAAAAGAGGAGCAAATATTAACAAATTTCATTTTAATTCTGCCGAAATTTTATATTGTTACAACATAATTAGATATTGGATGTACATACATATTTCAAATTTCACCATTTGTATTATTTTAAAGAAGGAAAATACACACATTTTTTGAAGTATTTTGTTTGATTTGACGTTAAATTACCTTGTTTTACTTGGTGTATATATATATTGGTTATATTGATGAAATCATTAAAGAATTAGAGACCATTTCAAGTAAAATAATGAAAAAAAATGATAGTTCTCAGAGTAATTAACAAGATTTAACTCATATTCATGTGCTGGTCAATACTCTAGATGGATCAACTTCAATAAGCGACAGAACCTGATCCATGGTTGCGTATAAGACGATGTGCAAGTTAGAGAAAGAAGCTAAAGGATCATTAATTTTAAGAAAGATGGTAAGATCTACAGTTTAGTGACCTAGTCCTATCAGAGTTTGCATTGCGACCGTGTCCCAAATCGTGTCTTAGTTGAAGCAAAACATATTTAAGTGTAGAACCTAATATTTAAATAATTTTAGCTAACTTTTGAATGATATATATACTAAAGATTTCTTTTTCTCTCTAAAATGCAAAATTTTCAGGAGTCAATTCTAAGTTATTTATCTGAGAGTCAATAGCTCAACGAATTAAGCTATCAAATAAAATCTAGAGTTCATCCATATTTATTTCTGTCATGATTTCTTTATTATTTTCTTTTGATTTTATTATTTTAAATATGTTTTATAGCTAAATTCTTTCTAATTTTAAATATAAAAAATCTTAGTGGTTATTTTTATATTGATTGATTTAGATTTATTTATGACATGAGATGTATTTATATGGATTACCATCTATTGATCTTAATATTGATTTTTTATGTCAACGTTCAAATTTGATTTAAATTTACTTGTAGACAACTTGAAAGAGCCTGCTTGTGAGCGAAGCAAAGTTCAGTACAGAGGAAATTGAATGGAATGCATGATATAGACCTACGTTATCTATAGGGTAAAATCTTTCATGAGATTTTACAAATATTAATGCATTAAAAGGAGTATTAGCTCGTTATAGATAAGATGACCGTAGCTCATTCGCATAAAATTCAATATTTAGGATATTTTGTCAGTCTAAAAAAAATATCCACTAATCTAATTACATCATGAAGTCAAATGTACTACAAAAGGAAATATTATTCTAAATGTAGCTATTTTGTTGACTTCTCTTTTAATAAATTTTCTTATAGTAATTGACTATTGTCTCAGTTTCAATTTTATTTTACATTTTATTACTTAAAGCCCATAAACTCATATTTTTAATGATTGTCCTCTAATTGGTTAATAGTGTTAGGTTTTTAAATCCATATTCCTTTTTCATAGGACTCAACCGTTACTTGTTATGATATTACTTAAAACAATAAGTGCACATAAAAATCATAAGGATTTAAGGAGAATGTATGGGTTTGTACGATTTTGTGAGGGAGAACATGCAACATAGATATTTATCTCTAAAATAGTTGTGTGAAATTATAGGCTTTAGAATTGAAAGTTAGAGATTTGGAATCCTTATAATTTTTAGCATTATGTTTATGGAATTATGGCTTTAGTGAAGGGCAATGAATGAAAAACAACTAATTTATTAGGGAATTTTTTGAACGTCCACTAAATAAATTAAAATATTGCATTTTTAACTTTGAAATGGCATGTGTGGCTTCCTACTTATGTTAGAAGGATCATGCATAATGTTAAAAAAAAAGGATTAATTTTTAAGTAGCCATGATCTTAGCCTTTACCATATTGTTTGTCACATCAAATTTTAGGATAGGGATGACTTCATCAGGAAGCTATTGGTTTGAATCCACTAGCACACAAATTATGGTATAGTTTACGCTCGTCAAAATGGTTTTCTCATCTAAGCAAAATGGTTTGCCTATAAAACTGACTAGGTGGCTTAATCCCTCTGTGGTCCCATATTCTAGTGGTAAATGGAGGATGTTTATCCATATAGGATGCTCTTCTGTTTGAGGATCACTAGCTTTATACCAGATTTCTAAGTTAAATATTTACAGCTAAGATATCTCCACATAACATGTATAAGGAACAAAGAGCACCTAATGATTTCTAGCAAACATAAACACAATTCTAGCTATTGATTTCATTAAAAATGTAAAAATGCATACAAAAGGTCTATAAAGAATATAAAAAATCTATAAATTACTTTTATTTTGTAATGTTGCTCCCTAATGACATCCAAGAGGGGTGTGAATTGAGTGTTTGTAACCTTGAAAACTTTTTGTAACTTAAAATAAGCTTGATTGATTTCGTGTTGAATGATAATACGATATGGAAATTAATAAATCTTAATCAAACAACTAAATCAACATTAACAACCCAGTAAAATTCTCGCTGATACGCAGGGTCTAGGATTAATCAAACAACTAAGTATAATGTAAAAAGTGTAGGGAAGACGAGTTACATATCAATTTTATAGTGGTTTGATAAAGAAACCTTGTTTATGTCTACTCTTGAAGTCTCTCTTAGGATTTCATTAAACTCTTCTTTTAGCTAGGTGAAAAGGAAGCTCCTCACAATAATGTTTATTTAAGTAAAGACAACACTATACAATCTTCCTTGAAGGTGAAGAGCAACCTCAATTCTTCTTATATTAACTAAATACAAGATAAAAAAAAACTCTAGATGATCTTTATAACTCGAATAAACATTTCTTGCTTACTTTAATATTCAAGGGCTCACAATCAATGAAAGAATGCTTATATTGCCCAAAAAAGACTCTTGCAAATTTGTTATTATAACTCTTATATGTTATAGAAAGGCCCAATAATTGAATATCAAAATACTTAATAGCCATACTAGATCCAAAATATCATTGTACACAAAAATTAACCATTGTGATAGTTAGTAACAACAATATTAGTCAACTAATCTGGCATGCTAGTTGACCATGAGCCATATTGGTCTACCATTGTATAAACTAATATGATATACAATCTCAAGGCATACATTTTTACAAACTTCTCAGATACGTTAATTGACCATATCTAGGAAGTTAATCAATGTATATAAAAATAATAGATTGATTAATCGCTAACATAGCTTGGTTGATCAATGTGCCTAAAAATATGTTTTCTAAGATTTTTTCAATTCTTTAAAGATTAGAATACACTCCTTTGACAAAAACTTGATTCAAAATCATTTTAAAAAGTCCCTAAAGAATATTTTAAAGATTGAGAGAATTTTCTTTGAAATTAACACCTTAGTACCATTTGAAAATTTAAAATATTATATGTTAAGTCCAAAAATATGATATGCTTATACATGAAGAGGCCCTAAAGCATCAAAATAACCAAGTAGAATACATATCAAAAATTATAAGTGAATTTGTCGACTTGTTGATCTTTGGTTTTGGTTTTATCCTTAACTTGAATAAATATAAGTTTATAAACTTCTCTTTATGCTTTTTATAAGGTGTTTCTTGACTTAATTTCTTACTAACTTTTTATGTCAACCTTAAAATAATCTATTAGAAGTAATTATAACTTGTTAACATCAAAAGTGTGAATTGGGATCTCCTTTAGCTCAATAATTTCTCCCTTTTTGACAATGATAAAATATGTTAAGATATTAAAAAGCCAATAATGAAATTAATCGTTTAAGCACACATAAACTCTCCATATTAAAGCAATATGGGAGCATCCCTTAATTTTTTCATTATAAAAATTATCAAATTGTTTGTTCTAAATGATTAATAAATAGACCATTTTTCATTTAAACAAGAATAAGAGTTAAGTACATCCATGAAATCAACCATTGAAAACAAGTATAATATCAAAGTAAATACAATGAAATGAACATCAAAGTATATAAAAAAGAGATCACCACTCTAACTAAATATAATAGCCATAAAACATCTAATGTCACTATCTCTTTCCTATTTTCATAAACATAAAAAAAGATCAATTATCAAAAGGAGGAAGGAGAGAAAGAAATAATGTAAATAGTACCTACAGATGATGCATCTCAGATCTTAAAAGGAATCAAGTTTTTCTTAAAGTAAAGTAAGTTGAGACTTAAAAACATCAAAACAAGAATTTAGATATGGTCGTGATATGGTGGCCTCGTTATCTACAAGCCACTTACTAATATGACTTAAGATAGGCTTATGATTACTAACATAATGAGTAGAAGTCTCATCATCAAGTTGATGTTGCTGTATTTTTTTATTGCTAATAGGGCCTAGTAATTTTTCTATTAACTAACTAATAACCCATGCAATAAAGAGAGGTATAATAAAAAAAAAGTAAGTTAAAATCAAACTCAACTTAAGTGGATGAAATATTGAAGTGTTAAAAGATGAGGTTAAGAATGAGGTTATATGTAGCCTAGCTTAGCTGATTCCTAAGTTTGTAGCCCTTGTTTCCATTCCTTGATCCAAGTCCACAGACAAGTAGATTAAGCTTTTAGATGGATTGAAAGCTAGCCCTCATAGAGAATTGAATCTCTACGTTGTTTCTAATATTAGGTTAATGGACGATTGATCATCTCTATATAGGAACAATACATCATCCATAAACATTACATGGTAAAGCTTGGCTTCCCTACGTCTAAAATGACACTTATATTCAAAATTTTTAGATATATTATAAGCCATCATAATAGGTAAGGGGATAACGAATCCCCTTCTTGAGCCCTTGAGTAGCCTTACATTGCTTTGTTGGATCCTTATTTATCAATATGGCATATGATGGAGTGGTTATGCATTCCTTAATCCATTTGTTGAGTTTATTAGGAAAGCTTGCAACCTAAAGTATTTGAGCAATGAACCTCCAATTGACTAAATTATAGGCCTTTGTCAGGTCTATCTTCATTGTACAACTTTTAATATCTTTCCTTGAGTTGTATCCTTAGAGCAATTCCTAACATAGAAAATGTTGTTACTTATAGTTCTTCCTTGCATAAAAGCGTTCTGGTTGGGTCAATGATGTTGCTTAAACAATTTAATATTCTATTTGCCAAGATGTTTTAAATTGCTTTCTATATTATATTATAATACAAAATTGGCTTGATTTATTTGAAGTTACTTGAATTTTTGTACTTTAAAATTAGACTGACGTAGGTCTTATTATAACACCCCCTATATGGAACCTACAACCATCCACACACAAGCATCCAAATTTCTATACTTGCATTCAAGGTATATAATTCTATTCAATGCTTTACATATACACATTAAAAAACTTCCCATTTCTTAACATTATCATTTAATAGTAGTAGTCCATCTTTAAAGTTACATGGTCATCCAAAAGAAAACATACAATTTCCTTTCTTCATTACATATACAATCATCTTTAACTAAAAGATACATTCCAAAGGTACTTTACTCCTAGCTATTGGCCTTGGTCCCTATAGCTGTTCCCTATACATCACTCCTATGACTTGGACCTACACGAATTAACACTCGTGATAAGCTTGAAAACTTAGTGGGTAAATACTTAGTTTAGATAACCACTCATAGCAGTCATCCGTCAAGCACACACTTTCAGAAATATCATGACTCACATACCATAAATTCACATTCGTGAACCAAACATTGATATTCAATGCTCATGTAAACAATGATGGCATACATAAGCAAAGTACATAATGGAAATGTGCTTTAACATATTATCCATATACCAAAAAATGCACAATTATAGGCCAAATATTGATATTCAATGCTTATCGATACAAATTATTGACATAATTGCACATCATTACAATTCATCATTACAATCTATAAAAATGCTCATTAATACCAATTATTCATGTTGTGATGTTGTATTTCTTATTTATGACTATTAAATTTTCTTTTTGTGTTAAGCCTGCACATTTTCTATGGGAGTGGATAACGAGAGCTATGGATATCTGAAGATATCAAACTATGGATATCCAGAAGTATCAAACTGTAGATACTCGAAAGCATTAAACTGTAGCCTAAAGACATCAAAATGTGGAGACATTATAGTTTTAAAATAAAGACACCACTGGTGTCAAACTATAGCAGTTGCACTGTATCCCTATAGGCATGCCTATCTATCCACCACTAAGACAATAGAGCTGGAACTGTAACATTTCCTTTAACCATTTGTCAATTTCACCATTTATATATTAACAAGTCATATGATATACAATTCAAGTCATAAAATTTGTATTTGTGTTCATATATGCAAGTCACAACTTATCACCATTAGAAAGGTGTCAAAATCAAACTTGTATAATCACACTATACGCAAATGAGCAATAAATATACATACCAATCATTTATGTACATGTAAATTTTCTTTAGCATGCATTATGTTCAATATTAAGTTTCAATGTTTAATCACCCAATTCACAGATGGCAAGTCCTATTTCATTTATTTATAGGTGTTTAAAAGTTTCATACACATTTGAACTGTTTGGATAAGATTTGATAAAAATTGGAAATGAAAACAAACTTATAATAGTGCTATTTAGGCTAAATGTGTGGTGGTCTAAAAATAGGCAAACAATCAGTCCATAAGCGAATCACATGACAAACTCCACTTTTTCTTTAATATGAATATAGAAAATGTTCAAATTAGGATTTAAGATCTTCTAGATATTTGTTCCTCTATGTCTCTAGTTTCCATAGAACCAACAATCAGACCATTTGAACTTTCCAATCATGAGATATAGACCAAATATCACAAGCTACTCCAATACAAGGGCAACATCAGGTCACCATATTTTATCTCAATTTCCCATATCATAAATTCATAATTAAGTCAAAGTATCTTCTAGAGATTCCTAGTTCTATCTGTTAATTTCATATGAAAATAAAATCACCCAATTTGGAGGTCTTTAGGTTGAAAAATGACTCAAAAAATGTGACTAGTTCAACAAACCCTAGACAGAATTCCATTACACGATACTCTCTTGTCACATTCAAACAATTCTATGCTAGATAACACTAAAATTACACCAAAGCATCATCCCAACAACCATTACATATGCAAATGAATCTTTTTATCCATTCAAGCATACACACAAAGAGAAATTAGACTAAGTGTAGTCCCAAACCTCAAAATTGGCAAAGTAGTTCTTCTAATGCTTTTCCTTCCCTTTCTCTTTGGTTGTGCTTGACTCACCAAATGAAAAATGATGGGATCAAGAAGGTAAAATGGAAAGGAGAAAAATATGAAGTTAAATTGCCATCCATCTCCCCTCTTTATATGCCTTTTCACGAATTCTCTAGTCTTAGACTTATGTTTCAATCCCATTAGACCATATGTTACAATTCTATTAGACCCTGTGATACAATCTCATTAGAAAACTTGTTGAAATTATGTTGGATCATATGTTACAGTTCTATTAGACCATGTGTCACAATTCTATTGGACACATACAAGTTTTAATCTTATTGGTTACATATGCTTTAATCCAATTGGTCCATGTGTTAAATTTAGAAACATTACGTATTGGTCCTTCTTTTTCCTTTAATTCCCACATTTGCCTATAATCTTATCAATTAATTTCATACCACTATGTCTTAATTTTCTAATGGAATAAATTTCATGGAATTTGGTTAATTATATCAGGAGTTATACCCCAAAACATTATATGCTATTTGGAAACAGGGACAACAACCATAACTTAACATCAAGCCAGAATTGAAAAATCTTAAAGGCAGAATCAAATTTTGGTTCCTTCATGAAAGTTTTATATATATGTCTCTAGTTTAATCAACAACTTGAATTATCCATTTAGTGAGGTATACATCCCAATTCAACTAACTTCGGTCTTATCATGCAAGAGCAACACAATAAGACATCCAATTTAACTAAAAGCATCCCATTTGCTTATAAATATTTCTTTTATCAATTCCCCTCACATCATGCTCATTCAACCAAACATATAAAAAATTTCTGTACAGATTTCATGCCTAAGTATATATGTCTATGCCAAAGCGAACAAATTATCCATTTACCCATGACTTTTACATTAAGTACCATTATGTCTCTTACTATACTTAGATGCACTTAATTCGTTATGTTCACTTGTTAATACACCATAAATATGCTATAATACTTTCAAGATATGTGTTGGGGCCTTACACTTATTCCATTCCTTAAGAAGTCTATTGCTTTGAAAAATGTCCTAAACTACTATTGTAATAATGTCCCTTGTGGAGTCCCATGTCTGCTAGAAGAGTCTTCTATTATATCTATCAGGCTCATAGGCTATTTCTAGATGGATTAAAAACAATGTTACTTTTTATCTACTCCTTTATAACATCTTTAATCATCTCCTTCTATTCTTGCTCAGTAATGGAACTAATGGAGTTTTAGACTTTTTTTTGGAATTTCTTAAATAAATTGATATTTACTAAGTTGGCTTTTAAAAAAATCATACACTAACTCCTTAATTCTCCTATTTTCTGACTCTAATATTTTCTTCATCAGTAAGGAACATGATTTGGTTCTCGTTTCTTCTATTTTGGAAAACATTGAAGTAGTATATAGTACATCTTTCCCTTTCATTGAGCCATATCAGATTTATGCCTTAGTTAAGAGTTAATGTTCTCCAATGGTTCACTGTATCTTTGAAATTAAGCCAAATTCTTTATGCTTTAGGGCCCTATCCCTAGGGTTTTCCATGATTGTTTCTAACAATAAATTAATTCCTCTACTGGCTTATGATTCTTCTTCTACAGTGGGTCACTTAGCCTATAAGTTAATTGCTAAAAGTTATATCTAATAGCCTTTAGTTTTTAGAGGTAATAAAAGCTTTAGGAGCCTTCAATGCTAAAAATTAAGCCTTTTTGTCTTGCTTCATTAAAACTTGGATGCTCTTGTAAAGAGCTAAGAAAACTTGAATGAAGCTTCCCTCTTTTACTTTTACATTACTACATTAGATTTGTAGAGAAAAATGATCTGATATGGTTTATTCTCTAAACAATGCAAAGCTTAATGGGAGTTCTTATAGTCAGTGGGAATTAACTAGGCATTTGTCTAGTTTCTTCATTAGGAACCATTCCTCCACCTAATTGTAGCTCCATATAAACAACTTACTATAAAATATCAAATTAGTTAAGATTATGTTATTAACAATACCTTTTAATTATTTGTAGTTATTGATTGACCACCTCTGGCCTCCCATAACCTCAGATGAGTTAATAGTACAATTAAAATTAATTGCTAAGGCCTATTGACACTTTGTTATACCATTAATGTTCTCAATATTTTCACAAAAACATTATCTTTGGAATCCCAAATTTGATGCATGCACTACAGTCATAGCTACTGGATTCCCTGATTTGATAATTAGAAGCTCATGGTGAATCATTTGGTTAGTACAAAGCCAATTAAGTAGTTTAAATTTGAAACGCTGAAACTAAATATAATTCTATGATTAATATGGTCATCATAGTTTGTCAAAACAGTCTAGTCTTTATCTAGTAACAATAAACATCTACTAATTTGTTCCCTTTTTATTTTAGTTTCAATTAAGCAAACAAAATTTAACTTATTAAGGCTTAAAAGTTCCTTAATAACTAGTTCTTTATTCTTCCTATTTAAGCCTCTTATATTCCATATTAATGCATGCATCATTTTTTTTTTACATTTACCTTGTTTTCTCCTTTCGGATCACTTCTCTAACTTGTTGGAGTTCCTTTCTTCAGGTTTTTGCTTTCTGTAATGTCCTTGGTGCCAAAATTTTCTCCTCTTAGTTTGGATTTGAATGTAATCTCTATAACCTTAGTTTTATTTTATTCTTCATTCTCCATCATAAATTCTTTCCCTTTTCCTTTGGGTGTAATATTTACATTCTCCTCCTCTATGACTCTGGTCCCATGGTTTAGGTCCTCTCCAGCATCATTTTCACTCTCATTAATTGGTTGTTCCTACAGTTCCATATTTTTAGGCATCTTGAATTATTTATACTCTTTAGCGTTATATCTCCATGTGTAGGACACTTTATTGGTATCCTCTTCAAGACCTCCATCATCCTTTAATTTCATCATTCTTATTAATTTAGGTAGTTTCCTACTTATATCTACATATATACATACTCGAGCATATCCAACGCTTTTTAATAGTGCATTGTTCTCATTCATCGCTATTACTTTACCCAGTTTGCTTGTGTTATAGTTCATTCCCTCTGCAGACCATTACTCAAGAGGTAGGGATTATTCCCATCATGCATCTGTCAAGTTTAATGTCTGGACACTATCTTTTGATGAATAATGGGTAACCTTGTATGTGCCACGGTCCAACATCTATTATCTTTTGAGCTTTTATTATTTACAATAAACTTGAAAATTAATAGGTCATCTCTATTAACCATTATGCTCTCAACCCCATGTTTTTCCATATATTGCTTAACCATTTTTGTGCTATAGCCAGTCTTCTCTCCAAAAAGTAAACTACAAATGAAGTGCTCCATTTTTTGGCTTCCATTTGTAGGACTTCTAGTAGGAGAGCGACTGGCTCATCCTATTCTATAGATGAAATAAATCTTAGGCTTTCAAAGGTGTTGGAATCCCTTACTATTGTACACCATGTTACCTAACCCGAGAAGTTAGAAGAGGTGTTTGGTGGTTTAGATCCAGGGATAGTAGGAAAATGTTAGGTTGACAAAATCTGTATATGTTGTTCCTAGTCTTCTGGTTAAGGTTGTGTTTGGTTTTCTATTCTAAAAGTTGTAAAATAATTAAGTAATATTGCAGGTGTGAGACGATGTTAGCAGTGGGCCACTATAAGTGATAAGTTAAGTGATAGGTAGGGTGAAATAAAAACATTGGGTTGTGGTGTTAAGTTGAGCAGAAAGAAGAGCTTTTTAAAGAAAGGTTGGAGCATTTCTCTCTAGAAAGGAAGCTGAAGTTAACTTACTAAGAGAAGAAGGTTTCATATGCTCATCTTGATGATAACGATCATAATAATCTTTATCCTTTTATTTTAATTTTCTAAAATCCTTCTTGTAATTTTAATTTTGCACCTTTGAAACTAATGCTATATCATTACTTAATTTTATAAAACTTTGAAGAAATCTCTTTATGAATCGATACTTACCACCATGCCTTACTAAAGGCAATGGTTCTTGTAGTGGAAATTGAATCCTGATTTACTTATAGCCTTGATAGAGTCTTATAAAAAAATTACATTAGTCGTGTTATGCTTACTATTTTGTCAACTTTCTTGTTATAATCACAATTATAGTGAAGTACTCGATCTGAAGCAATTATTTAACTCAAATTTCTTTAACTTAGTGCAATAAACTAATATAATATTATTATCCTATGACACAGATGATAGACACCCTTTTAAAAGTATCACACAATAACCATAAATAAATTACCCACTAATAACTCTTGACAATCCAAGTTCAATATTAGCCTTCCTCTTCGCCTTGGATCGGGTTTGCTTGGTTTCCTATAACAAACCAAGTTCTCATTCAATAGAAATTCAATTTGAGAACCCATAGAACCAAAAGCATGAAATTGACCCTAGAATACTTAAACCATACATTCCTTAAGCTCTTTAAACCAAAAACCCTTCAAAACTCCAAGAGATTTAAAATTCGACTTACCTTGAATCTTCACCAACTAGTGAGATTCTTTGCTCTAAAGAAAGCTCTTCCTTTCCTCTTTCTTTTTCCTTTCTTGAGTAACCTCCAATTCTCTCTTTAAGAATAAGAAAATTCGTGACCTAGTTCAAAGCTCTATTCTTTTATCTCTACCGAAACCTCTCTTCTTCTTTCTCTCTCTTCCTTTTTGATTTTCTCTCCTTCTTTCCTTCATTCACATTTTTAGGTCTTCCCATTTACAAGACAGTCTTTTCCTCTTCCCATTCTACCCTTAATGGGTGAGGAAAATCCACCTTACCCTTACTTTAATGCCTTAGTGCTTTTAACCTTAAGTAATCTTCCCAAAATACCCTTATTTGTTCTTAATTCTTCAATTTAACTTACACCATACTATACTCTAACTTAATTGTAATTCTTCCATTTAATACTTCAAATTTCCATCAATCCATGAAATAAATCCTCCTAAACTTGACAAAATAATTAACTCCAATTAAAATGATTTATTTAACAATACTACAAAATTCATTCAAATCATGCTTACTAAAATGAAAAAAAAATCAGGGCCCATCATTTCTCCCCCTCTTAAAAGAATTTCGTCCTTAAAATTATTACCTAAGTCATTGAATAGGTGTAGATACTTCTCCTTCTTTGCTTCCAATGGCTTCCATGTTGCCTCCTCCATCTAATGATTCCTCCACAAAACTTTGACCAACTTCACCACCTTGTTTCTCAAAACTTTTTCCTTCGAATCTAAGATCTCCACTGGTTGCTCCTCATAGGTCAAATCTTCCCTCAATTGAACTTCCGATGGTTGAACTATATGCGAAGGATTGAATCGATACCTTCTCAACATCGATACGTGGAAGACATTGTGAATTTTTGACAATTTCGGTGGCAAGCTAATTTATAAGCTAAAGGCTCAATCCTCTCAATGATCTCTTAAGGGCCTATGTATCTTGGACTAAGCTTGCCCTTATTACCAAATATCAACACCCCTTTCTATGGAGAAGCTCTAAGAAACACTTTGTCTCCAACTTCAAATTCCATCTCCTTTCTATGTGCATCCGTGTAGCTCTTCATTCGGTCCTGAGCTGCTTTAATCCTCTGTTTCACCAATTTAATTTTATCAACTGTGACTTGCACCAACTCAAGCCCTTCAAGTCTCCTTTCATCTTCCTCATCCTAACAAATAGGAGTTCTACACCTCCTACCATACAAAGCTTCATAAGGTGCCATTTGGATTCCCGAATGATAGGAATTATTGTAAGCAAACCCAATTAAAGGCAAATGATCATCCCATGAGCCCTTGAAATCCATCACACAAGCTCTTAACATTGCCTCCAAAGTCTGTATTGTTCTCTCCGATTGTCCATCTGTTTGGGGATGGAAAGCTATACTAAAGTGCAACCTTGTTCCCAAAGCCTCCTGTAAGCTCTCCCAAAATCTGGAAGTGAACCTAGGATCTCTATCCGAAACTATGGAGCTTGGAATCCCATAAAGCCTGATTATTTCATCCACATATTTCTTAGCCAAAGCATTCAAAGAATTTTTTTGCATAATTGGCAAGAAATATGCTAACTTGGCCAGCCTATCCACTATCACCCATATTGCATCATGTTTCCTACTGGTTATGGGCAACCCCATCAAGAAATCTATAATAATCTTCTCCCACTTCCATTCTGGAATAGACAAAGGCTGAAGCTTGCCTGAAGGTGCTTGGTGCTCAGCCTTGACTT
>JAOSBN010054526.1:0-14309 GCA_027563595.1 Erythroxylum suave | reverse complement strand
CAAATAAATATTTGGAGCATCAAATGATTAGATACACAAGTCCAAAGTGAAGAAAAGTTACATAGCTCCATATTTGCCCTCAATTTTGCTCTTAGCTTGTTCTTAATTCTATTTTGCTGTATTGAGCATTACCATTTCAATTAACTATCATTGTGATTATTGTGAGTTGAGTGATTAGATGAAAATCACTTGGGAGGTAGGATTTGTGCCAGAAAACAGATCGATTGTGAGGTGTAGCTTGAGCCGAAAATCATGTGGTGTTGTAAAGTTCACACTAAACTAAAAAGTGTGTAGTAAAGTGTTTGCCAAAATCCTAAGTGGAAGCTTAGGTAGAGGACGTAGGTCTTAGCACTGAACCTCTATAAAAACATTGTTTGCCTTTCTTCCCTACTCTTTTTACATTTAAATTTATTTATTATGTGAATTAACTCTTCGTTTTTGTAGAACTTTGCGAAAAAGTTTCAAAGATCTATTCAACCCCCCTTCTAGATCATTTTCAAAGATTTTTTTTCTTCCTATCAGTCCACCCTAATTTCAATATCCTTCTTTTTATCACATTAATTATTTTTTATACAATTCTGATCAAGTTTGTGACTAGAACCAGCTATATCAGTGGCTTCAATGGGAATGGTGGTGTCAGGATCTAGTATATTATGTCTAGTGTTATATAAATTGTGTTCTTCAGAGACGGTTTCATAAGAATCAGATCTGGTTTGATCAGGACTAGGAAAAACAAAGGTGTTTTTAGGAGATTCTGAGTCCCTTTTAGGTCTTGTTAAGTCATGGCTAGTTGCAGAAGGCAAAATTTCTTGGTGTATTGCACCTAGTGAGCCATCACTTCCCAAAAAGAACCATTCACTTTCATTACTCTCCCCCTGAATGGGTGTTTTTAGATAATAGGCCTACATTTCAAAGAAGGTCACATCCAAAATAATAAAGTAAAGCTTTAGAGTAGGAAAGAAACAACCTTTTTTAGTAGAAGAATATCCAAGAAAATACACTTATGAGTTCTAGGTTCAATTTTACCACAATGGCAATTATGCAAAAAGGCAACATAACCAAAAATCTTTTGGGGTAGAGTATTAACAAAGGGAATCGAGGGATAAATCTCAAGCAATTTTTGTAAAGGTGTATGAGACCCCAAAACTTTTAATGTCATTCTATTTGTTAATGATATGTGTTTAATTGTTAATACATTTAACCCTTAACACATAGTGATTAACACTTTAAAATGCTTAAGACACTCACTTTAGTTCATATTTGATTTTAGGTACAATTCAGAAGCGAAAGAGCTAAAGTGAGTCAAAAACACAATATTTGAGTTGTCATTTTTATATTCACACCTACTTGTCTTCATGGAGCAAGAAGAAGAAGGATTAGAGTAAGAAGAGACAAGAAATGTCAAAAGGAATGAAGAATAGCATATGTAAAACATCTCACAACCATAACAAATAAGTCATAGGCTTAAGACTGTCACGCTTATGAGAAATGTCTCATGGGCATGACATACCAATTCACTCCCATGACATATTGATAGCTCACCTAAAAATCCTACTGCCTATGAGAAATGTCTCATGGGCGTGACTTACCAAGTCACTCCCATGACATGTTGATAGCTCACCTAAAAATCCTACTTATAAAAACATTGTTTTGTCATTAGAATGATGGGAAAAGGCTTAGTGGGTTCATAGGCTCGAGGTGTATAAGAATTTTTTGTTTATTTAGAGAGTTAACAAAATTCGTACCGAAAAGAAATTTCCTTTTTATTGAAAAGAGTTGGATATAATTGCTTTACGTAAGATAAACTAAGGTGGCTTAACCTATAATGCCAAAGTGTAATTTCTTCATTAGAAGATAAAATAACATGAGCTTTATTCTTTCTTGAGTTACAAATGTAGTATAAATCAAAATCCCTAGCGCTGTCAATCCTCTTCCCCGACTCTAAATCCTAGAAAACATAACAATCAACACCTAAAATAGCTATGCAATTATGTTCTTTAGCAATCCTTTTCACAGCTAACAGATTACAATCCAAGCCAGGCATATAAAGAACATTACATAAGATTAGTTTATCAGCAATCATAATAGTCCCAATCCCTTGAACTTTTAGAACTTGTCCACTAGCTACCTTTATAGTCCTATGAACAAGATAAGGTTGTACATTAACAAGAAATGACTTATCATAAGTCATATGATTATTATCCCCTGAATCAACAATCCAAAGATAGCAATCTAGGGTTTGAACCCGTAAAGCAATACCAGCATTACCTATTTGAATCATTTTACTTAAGGATACAACCTTTTCAACCTTCAAATCATACATTTTAAGAATTTTCCTTAGCAATTCAACTTCTTCTTTACTCACCGGTATGTTATCTCCCTTGGTCTTCTCACCACTAGTAGCTATGTAGTTTTTGTTCTCAACCTTTAGTCTATTTTTTTCTAATTTGGAGGTTTCCCATGAATCTTTGAGCATGTGTCCTTGATATGGCCACATTTTTTATAATGGCCACATCAAGGCTTACCCTGTTTTCTCTTAGATTTTAGCCCATTTGTTCCTTTAACAGCCATAACTGAAGATTCAAAGGGATTTTGATTGCTTGGAGTGCCCTGCGTCAGCAACTTTCTACTCTCTTCACTTTTCACCAAATTGACTGCCTCAAAGTTGATAGTGTTAGGATTGCCATGATTCTTCCACGAACCTCCTCATAGATAGAGTTTAGTCCCAAACAAAATTCATACACTCATCCTCTTTACAAAATTTTCCTATAGCACGCCATATCTTCACTACAAGCCCATTGGTGTGGGTTGTAGAGTCCAGTTGTTACCACAATTTTACAAATGTGATGTACTAACTGTTGACTAATCTCCCACTTTGCTTCATTTCCCTCAGAATTCCTTTAATCTAAAATAAAGAAGCTATATTTTCTATAATGGCATACGTCATTTTGGCATTCTCCCATATCTCTTTTGCAAAGGTTGCAAGGATGAATTGATCACCCACTTTGAGAGTTACGGAGTTAACCAACGAGCTCATTACTTGGTTGTTTTCGATCATCCATGCCTTATATTTTGAGTCAGATGAAACTGATGACTCAGTTGTGAAGTATTTCTCCTTCCCTCTCCTTCTTATGAATATAAGCATGTTATGGGACCACTATAAATAGTTGTTCCCATTCAACAAATGGTTGGTTACCAGCAATAGCTACATGATAATGCTGTTATGGGAAGAGGATGAGTTTCTTGTGCCGATAATGGTTTTTGGAGTTTCTAGGATCGATCCTAGTGGAGTCACATTTGATGAGCTAGTGGTAGAATTTTCCCCTAACTCGACATACAATGTGACTATTATCCTAAATGAAACCATCCTCCTCTGCATTTAAATCTTTAATACAATGAACGAATTGGAGGACAATTCTGTATATTATTTCTCATGAATGTTCTAAATACATATAGGGAACATAAGCAACAGGTCTACTATTCAATCCCTTGATTATTGCCAAAAATAAAGGAAAATAAAGAAGTGAATAAGATACCACGAAAATAGGGGCCAGAAACAAAAACGATAAAACAATATCTTAGGAAATAAACTATTGAGAAAACAAGGAAACAAATAAATTAATAAAATTGAAAATATTCTACCAACAAAGGTTGTTTCTAAAATAGCTACGTGTAGTTCAAATTAATAATAATATAGATATCAATAAATATGTATAACTAAACATATAAAATTATGTAAAAAAATACATATAGAACATGATAAAGATTAACATTACAAGATAAAATATGTAAATAAATACACAAACTAGGACAAAAGGATACAAATACAAGAATATTGTTTTCTTAAGTTTTGAGGACTTAAGAAAACAATAAAGACCTCTCTACATGAGATCCTTTATTTGTATCCTGGTACACCAAAGTTTCTATTGTAGGCTATCTCCTCAATAAGTTACGTCAAAGTTATATCATTCTTTATCACTTCACCCCAATCCTTCTTAGGCCTCCCTTTTTTCCTCTTATAATCTCTACTTACTATTTTCTCGCATCTTCTCACTAAAGCATCAATGTTTCTCCTTTTAACATATCCAAACTACCTAAGTCTCTTCTCTTTTAATTTATCATTGATACTGACCACCATTAATTTTTCTCTTACCAATACATTCTTAACCTTATCTCTTCTTGCATAGTTACACATCTAACAGAGCATCCTTATCTTTGCCATTATTATCTTATAATTATACACTTGTTTGATAGGTCAACACTCTCCCTATATAACATAGTTAACCTAATCACTGAACGATATAATTTACCTTTAAACTTGAGCGGTATCTTCTTGTCACATAAAACTCCTAATGCACTTCTCCATTTAAACTATCCTAATCTACTGTAGTGCAATATATCTTCATCGTTCTCTCTATTGCTTTGAATGATAGACCATAGGTACTTAAAATATTCTTTTTGTGGTATAACTTTTGAACCAATTTTAGCCTCCACATCGGGATCCACCTTATGGTCTGAAAAGATGCACTCTAAGTACTCAATTTGAGTTATGCTTAATTTCTATCTTTTCTTCCCAATGCATAAAATAAGAAGTGTACAACCTTACTATTCAAGAAAATTATTCTCTTATCTTGAGGCTCCCTTTCTTTTTTTAGTTTGGGGACCGTTTTGTAATCTTCAATTTTTGTAGGTAAAAATGGATCATTTTAATCTATTTTTCATAGATTGATATTTTTCCCATTAAGAATAATCTCATCCTAGTTTTCTAATAGACGTAATCATTGCCATCAAAGAAGGGTGCTCTATTAATGCTTTGTCCCTTTTAGACGAATGGTGATGATAATGCTCTTAAATATTTCATGATCTTTGTTATATGGTTTTTCTATAAATACTAGCCTAATAGACCCTCGTAAATATGTCATTGTGATCTTTTGTTATATGATTTTATTAGAAATACTAGCATAATAAACCCTTTCTGATACCATTTGATAGTCCCCAATGGCACCCAAGAGAGGTTAAATTAGATATTTATAAAATTTATCAAAATTTTATAAACAATATCCTCAATTAACAATTAATATAAATATAGATAAGGAAATTGCTAAGTATAAATCAATCAATTATTTGAAAAATAATTTAAAAGCATTGGAAAGAGATAATGTAAATTAATTTATATTGGTTTACTAAGTAACCCTTGCCTATACCTAATTCCAAGACTCTTCTTAGAATTTCAGTATACTTCTTCTTTCAAGATAAAGAATAATGGTCGTGCAATATTTCTCTACAAGAAGGAACCTATTTCAATCTTCTTCTAAGGTGAAGAGGAACCTCAATTCAGTTGATTCATCCCTAAGTAAAATCATATGGTGCGCTAAATAAGTCTTACAACAGAAAATACCTTACTTTATTACTTGATAATTCTAAAGAGGCTCACTTACACAAATAAGATACAATGATACTCAAATGATTGAAAAGAATTTAAAAAGATGTATAAAAAACTTCCAAATGCTTCTTGATGCTAAAATTAGTAAGAAAACATGTATTTGTTTGATTTTAAGACCCCTATTAGCTGTTGGTATTAAAAACTAGTTGTTACAATTAATAGTTACAGAGCATTGATCGAATACTATAACATATTGGTCAACTAGTGTGCATTGCATAGATTCACCAGTCATTGAGACATTGGTTTGCTAGTAGGCATATTGGTTGACCAATTTAGCACATTTACTAACTAATATATCAGCCAATATTACTAAAAACTCTTGGTATATCCAATTTTACAAAAAAACATCTAAAAATATTCCCTAAAGAGTGTTTAAAGATCAAGAGGCTTTTATATTAAATCCAAAAGCTTCAATGGCTTTTAATAAATAAAAAGACTTATATAATAAAGTGATATGAAATGTTTATGTATGATGGGCATTTTAGAACATTAAACTGACTAAATAAGATTAAAATTAATAATGCAAACCTCAATGTTCCTTCTTCTTCTTTTGTTCTTAACTTGGTCTTTACTTTGTTAGTTACAAACTTCAGCTCTCCCTTTATCAAATTTATAAACTATCTTCTTATGTTTATAACTACAACTTGTTCTTATATTCCTTCTTATCAAAATAATAAACCCATTAGTAGTATTTTTATTTTATTATCATAAAAAACTATAGGAACAGCCCAAGATCATGCATCATGTGCATATCAAGGTAGTGGAAATGTCGAAATCAAAATTCCAATTCCCAAGATGTCCCTATGAACCTAGAATCCTTGTGCATGTATAAACAAAATGTAAGAACTTGAAATTGCAACATATGTACCTTGCAAATACTCCTCCTTTCTTGAATCTTCTCCTTGTTTGGGTTGTAACAAACACCAAACACCTTCAACAACTGGTGAAGAACAGGCAGAGATGAAGAAATATAGTGTGTAGGGAAGGTTTGAGCACCAAACAAGATGGAAACACAAGTAGGATGCTCAATAGGAAGGATGGAAGAAAATTATATTACATACAATAAACATCAAGCAACCCTTGCTTGACATGCAAAGAAATTCTCCCTTTAACTCCCTATAAATGTCCAAAATGTTTTTGAACTATCTGACTATTGATCTATATGTTTAAGTGATGAGAAATCACTTACATATGTTGTTTAAAATAGTGGGTCACAATTGTGACTTAGTTGGTCATGATCATGACTCCACCTTAGACATTCATACAACATGTTCCTTTTTAACATTTCTTACCACGATCATATCTTAGTATTATCCTGAAACATTCCCTGAATCTCCTAGGCGTTAGGTTCCCAATTTTTGGTCACTTGAATTATCTTTTAATCTGAGCGGTTCATGAATGGTTTCATGACACTATGCAATTCGTGCTTTCACCATTCTATACCCTAGTTGGTTCGAAGTAGAGGCCCTGTGTCAACTCCCACTAGACATAGAGCGTAATGAGATCCCTAGGATGAGAACTAATATCACTTCTGATATTAGTTCTTGTCCTAGGGATCTTATTGCTTTTTATATCATTAAAGAATCTCTTAATGACACATCTACTCTAGCCAGATATTCTTGAGTAATGACCTCAAAAAAAGATCATAGAGATCATCTTCTTCTATCAGAAGTGGTGAATCCTTTGTTAATTACCTAATGACCTTCAAATACTAATAGTTATTCCCAATCACCACCTTATAAATGACCTCGTCTTAATGCAACAAGGAATGGTGTCAAAGCATAGGATCAGATCCTTAAGTACCTCAAGTCTGAGGGTATTTCCACCATTATTATGATGAAATTAATCACTGACATTTGATAGATCATCCATATGATAATCTCATAGCAGGTCATCCGATGTACTTACTACTCTTCATAAGCATCCACATGTTAATGTTAAACATCTCATGCTTATAGTTTATGAGATCTACTGCTTGATCAAATCAAGGAGTATAACATGTGCTAGTCTATCTGGATTAATAATGTCCTGTCTTATTAATCTTATGGGTAGAGATAATTTAGATACTAACATAATTGCACATGATAGGAATCTCATTATCATGATTTCCTTCATGCTATGTTTTGTATTATGGACTTCATTAACTTGATTTAAGATTGAAATCAATTTATAAATATAATATCAAATTAATGAAAATTGCCTTTCACTTTATTTATTAAAATAAATTTTGTACAAAAAAGGCTAAAAGTGATTACCTTTAGAGAACTTCTGTAATAATCTCCCACTTGCACTAAAATCAATTGCCTTTGTATCTAATACCATAGGAGAGTACACTTGAATCAAATCTCATTTGAGGAAGTGGCTTAGTCAAAGGATCAATGATGTTCTAATATGTGGGAACTCTCTCTATCTACACATCACCTCTATCAATGATCTCCCTAACTAAGTGATATCTCCTAAGTATGTGCTCGTACCTCTAATGAAACCTTAGTTCCCTGGCTTGAGCAATAGCCTCATTGTTGTCACACCACAATAGTATCGGGTCTATAATGCTCGAAACCACTCCAAGTTCCATAAAAAACCTTTTGATCCAGTAGCTTCTTTTGCCACTTTTGCAACTACAATGTACTCTAATTCATTTGTTGAATCTACAGTCGTCTCTTATTTGGAGCTCTTACAACTAACTGCTCCACCGTTCAGTGTGAAAATGTAACCTGATTGGGATTCAGAGTCATCTTAGTCATACTAAAAACTGGCATCTGTATGTCTGCTCACTATAGGATCTCCATCTTCCTTTACCATGAAAACATCCTTAGTCCTTTTCAAGTGCTTTATGATATCCTTGATAGTCACCAAGTGAACTCACCACGATCTTATTGATATCTACTCGTAAAACTTAGAGCATATGATATATTGGGTCTATTACATAACATAGCATACATGATTAATCCTATTTCCAAAGCATAAGGGATCAATCTCATGCGAGTCCTCTCATCTTATGTCTTGGGATACATAGATTTTGAGAGTTTTATCCCATAAATCATGGGAAGAAACCCTCTCTTTGACTGCTCCATGCTAAACATGTTTAACAGTTTATCTTTGTATAAAAGACTTAGCAACTTCTTTGATATATCTTTATAGATCTTTATTCCCAATATATAAGTTGCTTCTCCAAGGTCTTTCATGGAGAAATTCCAAGACAACCAAATTTTGATAGATTGCAAACTTGAGACATCATTTCCTATTAGTAATATGTCATCCATAACATAAGGAATATGAAATCACTAACCTTCTTTAAATGCTTGCTTCAATCCATAAATGGATTTCTGAAGCTTGTATACCTTTCTCCATCTTTAAATATGAAACCCTAAAGATGTATCATATACACATCCTCGGCTAGGTTTTCATTTAGGAAAGTCATCTTCACATCTATTTGTCATATCTTAAAATCATAATGAGTAGTAATGGCTAGGAGTAATCTAATGGATTTAAGCATGGCTACGGGGCTAAATGTCTCAACATAATTAACTCCTTGTCTTTAACAATAACCTTTAGTGACTAGCCTCGCTTTATAGGTAATCACATTACCATCCAGGTAGATTTTCTTCTTGAAAATCCACTTACACCCTGTGGGTTTTAGCCCTTTGGGTGGTTCAACCAGAGTCCATACTTGATTTTCAAACATGGAATCCATTTTGAACTTCATAGCTTGAAGTCATTTGTCATATTCTAAACTCTTTATAACCTTTTTATAGGTTGTTGGCTCATCGTCGTCTATGACCAATACGTCATTATGTTCACTTACAAGAAATTCATATCTCTCTGGAACATTATGAATCCTACTTGACCTACTAACATTTTGTGTGGCGGAACGTTCAACTATTGTCTCACCTCCATGAACAACAATCACAGGTCCAAATAGTTGATTTGCATTTGTTTGAGCACCATGAACTTAATTAAGTTCAATTTTGCTCCCACTGTCTTATCTTAGAAGAATCTCTTTCTTTAAAAAGATAGCTTGCTTTAAGATAAACACCTTTTGCTCTAAAGTATTGTAGAACTGATATCCAATTGTTTCCTTAGGAAATCCTACAAACAAACATTTATCAGATTTTGCTTCAAGCTTGTCTGATTAAATTCACTTCATGTACGTCGGACAACCCCAAACTTTCATAGAAGAAAGATAGTGAAGTAAATCACTTGTTAATATAGAAATCACTTATAATATGTAAAATATACAAGAAGGTTGAATTGTGTAAAATCGTCTAAGATAGTTATCTTTATAAACTTCTTGATTTTCTTGAAAACTAAGATGATTACAAAACAATGCACTTAATTTGTTTGAGTAATGCAACAACAGAAATAATATCTTTTTCTTTTAACTACAAAAATTAAAGAGATAAGGGTTAGAGAATATGAAACTGCGATTTATACTAGTTCACCCTTAACCTTTAGGCTACGTCCAGTCCTCAAAGTTTATCTGAGATTTCATTATCTCTTCATTTTTACAAGTATTTTTTCTACTCTTTCAGAACCTCTTTAGGTCTCTTTCACAAAGTATTCTTTATCTACTATCTTAGCCTCTTCAAGCTCAACACTTCCTTTCGCTAAAAAAGATATTGTTTGAGCTTTTTTAAACTTATGCTACAAGTGTTCTTGATCTCTATCTTTCTTCTTTTCACCCAGGATATATTTGTACAATAAAAGATTAGTAAAAGTTATTTAGTTTACATCTACACTGATATTTATAGTCTAATTCGCCAACGGTCTTCTTTAAAAAAACCGCTTGTGGAATCTTCAGAGATCTATTGTTAGTTGAGTCTTGTAACCACCTCCAACTAACTAACTGTCATTATTGATTACATCATCTTGATTTTATTTGTATGCATCGTCTTGTATCTTCGCATCATCTTATGTCTGCGCATCGTCTTATAACTTCGCATCGTCTTATGTCTATGTATCGTCTTACAATTGTGCATCGTCTTATGACTTTGCATTGTCTTGTGTTTGTGCATCATCTTATGTCTATGCATCATCTTATGTCTACGCACTTAATAAACTCATCAAAACAGTTCATACACTTCTATTATTATCATTATTTGACTTTCATGAAAATCAATAAAAGAAGTGAAGTCTTCTTGACTTAACAATCTCCCCCTTTTTGATGATAACAAATAATCATAACATTAGAAGATAAAAGAAATATTAAAGCGAATAATAATAGTATTCAGATGAATAATATTCAGACAAACAATATATTTATTCAGACGATTAATGAAAGATATACATTGTGCATAACAATTTTGCAAAAAAGAAATTCTTCTCTTTTTCCACTATTCTCCCCTTATTTGTTATTGATAAAAAAGAATATCACTTCAGATGCTTTAAAATTTCAGAAAACGTATATTGAATATCAGTGCGGATCGTCTTGAGGTCTTGTTCAGTAGAAACACATAGAAGTGCTACATCTTCATGAAGATCACCCACTAAGTCTCTTAGTTCATCAACCTTAGTATCTATTTCTTCAATATTTGGATAAGGCTTCTTGAACTTCATTATGCTTTTAACTAGCTTCGGTCCAATTGATGAAATTCATCAAGAGCTCTAAATTAACGGTAGGATCTTGTAGCTTTTCACTTAGTGGATGAAGATACTCAGAGACAGATGGTTTTCTAATTGAGTCGTCTAATTCAATTATTGTGATAGAGGGTAATTGAAAAGGTTGTGTTTGGTGAGGAATGTCAAGATCATCAGGTTTGGGTAGTTTGAAAATTGGTTTTCCTAGAAAGTGTAGAATATCTTTGACTGAAGGAATGAAACCTAAAGGTTTAAAATGAATAATTAGATGTACAAAGGTTTCTAAGTAGAAATTGAAACCTTCAATTGTGATACTTTTGTACCTTCCTTCTAAAATTGTCCCAACTACCTTGAAACTTTCATCTTGAGTAGGTGCGCCAAAGTTACTTCCTAATGGACTTGATATGTGGTGTGAAATATAAACGCCTACAGGTTAAGCTGCACAACATACATCGTCTTTATTCTTCATCACCACTCAATTTTCTTCTTCCGTGAGATCATCTTTTTGTCTCTCAAGGAATTTCTTCTTCTTTCCTTTATCTTTGCAGTGTACCAATATTGAACGTCTTGGTTGTACATCTGGTACAATCTTTATTATTGTTCTATTTATCACTGGGTAGATGGGGTAAGGATTCTTCGTCATCTTCAATAAATATAGTTTTGCTTTTTCATCTTACAGAATACCATACAATCCTCTTTCTTCAAGTATTAGAAAATGTATCGCCTGATCGCTTACTGTTACAGGTTCAACTTGAACCTTAACTTTCTGTATAGAAGGTTCGCTTATGATCACTGAACCTCTATTGCAATCTTGCATTGATTCTTCTATTATCTTCATCTTTAAGTCTTCTTTCTTCATTGGTTACAGGGGATTATAAGTAACTTGCTATGTTTCCATAGTCTGAGACTTTTGTTGAATATTAGACAACAAAACCTTCCTTTTCTAAATTGGTTTCATCTTCTTTAGCTCTTCTGGTGGCTTAGAAGAGAGCAATTGTTGAAACTTCTTCTACTCAAATACTAACTCCCTTTTTATCCCTGTCTCTCCAGATGGTTGTTCTGATTGATATGCTATTGTTATTGTTGTTGTTTCGTTGCATTTTCAGAACCTTGACCAAGAATCAAAGTTTTTTGCCTTTTCTGTTCTTTTTGTCATAAAGTCATCAGTCTTGATGACCTTCTTGACTTCTCAGGTTTTTCTTATTGGAGCGTATCAGCCTTCCTCTTTAAAGACACTTTATGAGTTGGTTGTTGAATTGAATTTTCCTTCCTTTTAGGAATCGTCTTAACTTGTAGTGGCTTATAAGACAATTGTTCACTTTTTACCTCTGCTGAGATTCTTCTAGATCACTGAGGTTATGCTTGTATTCTAGATGAAACATTTTCTTTCCTGCTTCTTCCGATTGAAAACTCCCCATTAAACTGTGCTTTAGGTGTGAAATCTTTATCTGTTTCAGCTTCAGTCTTGATCCCCATTTTTCAAATAGTAGAGGCATTGATAACACTCTTAAAATTTAGCTTTATTATGTTTCCTCTATCAAGTAGTATTCCAGATTCTTTGAAGAATCTTGTCAATAGCATACCGTAAGGTAACGAACCACTCTTCTTATTATAATCCTCCTTAGCCTTTATCTTGTATTTCAGGATCAAAAATAGAAGATTAATAGATTGGTGTGTAAGAAGATGAAATAGACAATGTTCATCATTTATTGTCACCAAATCCTTTAATCCCGCTCTTAATAGAATATAGTGAAGAAGAATTGAGTAAAGAACCCTAGCCTTTAGAATTAGGTTTAAAGACCTCTTGACTCCTAGATTACTCAATATATACAGTTGTCGATTGATGTTTTCTTCATTTTGAACAATCCACTTTGTATTGTTGAGCAGTTTTACTCCTTCATTTGGACATTCAGTAACCCTCACAACAGACTCTTGTGTGATAATCACCAACAACCTATCTACCTCTGATATCAAGGTGTCATCTACCACCTTTGCATTCTTCCACAACTCGTATATTTCATTTGGATACACTAGATCTCGGATTTTGAAGAAATTTTCCCAACTAGCTGCTTTGATCTCAGGTTCGATGTCCATTCGATCATCCTTCAGAAAGTTGAAATTAACGAGTCTCCCACAAACAAGAGATTTCGACATTCTTCTAATCTATAATGAATAAAAACTAAACACAGAGATGAATTTTACTTAAAGAAGTGAGGTTAGTATGTAGAAGATACTAAAAGAGAGATATGAAATTAAAGTTAAAAAAAATTAATGAAAAAAAGATTGAATCGTCTTTGTTAAGAGCAACCTTGAAGCAAGTCAGTTACTAAGAGAATTCTAGAATGTAGAGTGTTTTAGATATTAGAGAATTTCTTTTTATAAACACTCTTGAAAAGTTACCGTTTGTAACGTCTGTGACTGATCCACAGGTAATCACAAGATTGATATTGCTGAGTGAAAGTTACCATTCCTATTCATTTTTAAGAACTTACGACTTTTATGCTTCATTAGGGCATATCATCTAGGTCATGGAATTTCAGACGAATGGTCATTTAACATTACCATATTCAGATTTTGTCTAATTTCCTTGAATCTGTCTTCACTTAAGGGTTTGGTGAAGATATCTTCCCATTGTTGATTCGTCTCAACAAATTGTAAATTGATGATTCCTCTCTGTACATAGTCTCTTATAAAATGATGTCTAACTTCAATATGCTTTGCCCTTGAGTATTGAATTGGGTTCTTTGAGAGATTGATAGCACTTTTGTTGTCATAAAAGATTGAAATTTGATCTTCTTAGATAGAATATTATTCTAACTGATACTTTATCCATATTATTTATGAATAGCAACTTGCAACTGACTTGTATTCAGCCTCTGTAGTAGAGAGAGTAATTGAATTTTACCTCTTGCTTGACCACGAAATTAGATTATGACCAAGAAAGTGACAACCTCTACTTGTGCTCTTTCTATAAATCCTGTCTCCAGCATAATTAGCATCACAACAGCCAATTAACTTGAAATCTTTACCTTTCTCATACATTAAGAAAAGATCAATAGAACCTGCCAAGTATCTCAATATTCTTTTAACACCAATATAATGAGATTCTCTAAGATCTGCTTGAAATCTTGCACACAAACAAACACTAAACTTAACATCAGGTTCGCTTGCAGTTAAGTAAAGCAAAGAACTAATAATTCCTCTGAAAGGAGTTTGATCAATCTTCTTACCAGCTTTATCCTTAGATAAGACGATTGAAGGATGTATAGGAGTTGACATTGGTTTAACA